>JAJAGP010002694.1:0-51689 GCA_025084515.1 Ancistrus triradiatus | reverse complement strand
TGGAAGGACCTGAAGCGAGCAGCTAATGTGAGGAAACCCACCAACATCCCAGAGCTGAAGCTGTTCTGTACGGAGGAATGGGCTAAAATTCCTCCAAGCCGGTGTGCAGGACTGATCAACAGTTACAGGAAACGTTTAGCTGCAGTTATTGCTGCACAGGGGGGTCACAGCAGATACTGAAAGCAAAGGTTCACATACTAATATGTAATATTGGATCATTTCCCTCAATAAATAAATGACCAAGTATAATATGTTTGTCTCATATGTTTAACTGGGTTCTCTTATCTACTTTTAGGACTTGTGTGAAAATCGGATGATGATTTAGGTCATCTTTATGCAGAAATATCGAAAATTCTAAAGGGTTCACAAACTTTCAAGCACCACTGTAATTATAACTGACACAGTGCCATGAAAAAAACACCTGATCTTAATGGCAAGTGGAAGGTATTTTAGTGCTAGTTGGCCATACTCTACAGTGCCAAGAGAGCTTTGAAATGCAGCTTCAAAACACAACTAAAACCTCACCTGACCAGAGACAGACAGTCTGGTTTGTGTGCCTTGTCTGGTCAGGTGAGCTTTCAGTTGCACTTAAGATTAGTGATCAGTCTCATTGTTGCCTCAGGTGCCCAGACCGTCAGCCTTCACTTGAATATTAAGTTCAGGTATATATATATATATATATATATATATATATATATATATATATATATATATATATGTACTCATGTATATGCATTTTCCCTCTTCATTGATGTATCCCAGTTATCCAGCCCTGATATACAGTACTGTGCAAAAGTCTTGGGCCACCATTCAGTTAAATATATAATTGATTTATCAGTATCTGGTAGCTTCATCAGGATGCCAAATTCACCCTTCAACAGTCTGAATAAACTTGATCAGAAATGGTCTTTTTGGAAGGGTAGCAGCCAAGACACCACTTTTTCAGAAGGGGAACAGAGTGAAAAGGTTAAGGTATGCTAAAACTTACAAAGATGGGAAGTAAGATCAGTGGAAAAGAGTATTATGGAGTGACGAATCCAAGTTTGACATTTTTGGGCCCAGTTGTCAACAATATGTTATATTTGGTCATTACCATTGGTAAAACAACAAATCTTATGGTGGCCTGAGACTTTGCACAGTACTGTATATTTCTTGGTTCCTCATCCAGCCTTCCACATTTAGTCATTAAGGCTTGAGGGCACTATGGGGTTGATCAATTGCTAGAAATTCCCAGTGAATGGTTTAATATTGTGAGATATAACCTCAGGAATTAGTCAAATATACACACTATGAATATAACTGTCATAATTTTGAACTATTATTTTACTATTGTGTTCATTCCTATTTTAAATGTTACACTCAATTTAAGTTGAACTGGATTTAAATCAGTTAGTCAATTAATTTAAATTTAAGCTGTTACATTAACTTATCTTACCATAATAGCTTCCTGTATTTATTATCAGGTATGGATGGATGCAGGAACCCAGATTTTCTTCTCATATGCCATCTGTTTAGGAAGTCTAACAGCCCTGGGGAGCTACAACAAGTACAACAACAATTGTTACAGGTATTGCATTTGATAGAAGAAGCATTTACCGTGCAGTCTGTTTGTGTTTTGACACTGTTTTTGTAGCTTTTTTTCTGTACTTCTGTACTTTGTATTTAAATTAATATGGAATTTAGTGAGTCTTGATGTACATTTGGTAAACCACATACAACTCTTATATACACAAATAAAACTGTGGACATTCTTGGAGATAAAGCCATGTCAACCAGGTAATGTGTGTTGGGTTCATGTTGTCATTGTCGCTTCTGATTTCCTTTTCCAACAGGGATTGCCTGGCCCTGTGCTTTCTAAATAGTGGCACGAGCTTTGTGGCTGGCTTTGCCATCTTCTCCATCCTAGGTTTTATGTCATATGAACAGAATGTGCCAATTTCAGAAGTGGCTGAATCTGGTAAGTCTCCCTGTGGATAATGGCCAAGTTATCTGCTATGTCAAACCTATCCAATCCATTTTTGGCCATTTGCTGTATCACTGAAAATGATAAGCAGGTGTACAGGTATGAAAAGTTTAACATCCATATGATCAATGTCGGTTCGCTTTAAGGTCCACGGTCTTAAGAATTATAATATAAATCTGTCTGATATACATCATAATTGAAGTCCGAATGACAGAAAACTAGTACGAGCGAACCCTTGCGACACCTGGTGACAGAAAAAGAGTGTTGCAGCCTTGAAGGCAGATACAATTTGATAAAAGATAAGAATTACTGTATTGTATAGTAATTACAGTACCGTACTAAATGGTTTCATATTGTGTTTTAATTAATATTTTTGTTTAAGATAAAACACTGTGTGCAAAATATATAAACTATGTGACTATGGTAATGTCCGATCTACATCCATTTGGGTTATTGTCCTGTGTCGCAGAACATAATGTGGATGTTAAATGGCTCATACCTAGATATAAAAGTGAACCACCAGGTGAAGTGTAGCCATAGGTGTTTTAGGATATCAGCAATATCCAATCAGTCAGGACAAGGTGGCATCTCTGCCTGCCTGATGGTAATATTGCTTGTCATTTTACAAAGCATTACAACCTCTAACCAAATTCCTTACTACACCATACAGTTCATAATGAATCAGTTTCCTATTACAGCTCCAATATAGTCTAGAAGTATAAAAGTATCCACATAAGCAAACTAGTAATTTATGAACAGTGAAGCAAAATGAGCAGTTGTGGCTTTTCTGTATAAGCTCCAGCAACATCACTATTGCCAGAAAGAATTTCCTACAAATTTAGGTTATGCCTGGGTTATAGTCAAGTCAAGTCAAGTCAGATTTATTTATATAGCGCTTTTTACAATGGAGCATTGTCTCAAAGCAACTTTACAAGTTTAGATGATCTCCTAATAACTACGTCCAATCCCAAATTGAGCAAGCCTAGGGCGACAGTGGCAAGGAAAAACTCTCCTGAGTGTTATGTTTTAGGAAGAAACCTTGGGAGGACCAAGACTCAAAAAAGGGAACCCAAACCTCCTTGGGCGGCGTAGATAGATAAATCTAAGAGCAAAACTAAAGTCATGGAGTCAAAGTTCGAATAGAATGTGAAGTATGCACATCGGCATTAAGTGGCCCAGGTATGGTGGGGCTGGAGCTGATTGACGGAAGCAGCTTGAGTGGAGCTCCAGCAGGATGAACAGACTGCGCATCTGTGTGGGGCAGAAAACTGCCGGAACATAGCTCGGAGAGAAAAACAAAAAAAAAAATGTAATTAGTTATTGATTAAGAGCAACAGTGTCTATTAACAATCACTGATGGCCATGTGTAGCATGAGACCCCGGCAGCATTAGCTATAGCAGCATAGCTAGAAAGAGGAGAACTGGTAGGTAAAACACCAGCCAAGAGGGATCACATGAGGACATTGGCAAACCCACGGGAGGCAGAAGACAGCAACCCAACGTCTCTGATCACCATAAGACTCTTTTGACTACTGATGAACCCCCAGCTATGCCCTTATTCTAAGGCAAGGATGCACGAGTCAAGATCACGAGAACCGAAGCCCCAGTTTCAGCCAGGACCGCCCACTCCACACACCCCCCCTTCCCGGCTAGCGGACAAGGCAGGCAGGGCCAGACATGACTCCCAGACTCCGGCCCCAGTGACCCAAGCCATGCATCCTGGTCTGAATCTAGTCAAAACGCCTGTGTAAATAGGTATGCTTAAATAGGTATGTCTTTCTTTAGCCTAGACTTTAAAACTTTGGAGAGAGTGTCTGAATCTCGAATTGAAAGTGGGAAGTTTATTCCCATAGTTGGGGGGGACCATGTATGATGTATGAGAAAGCCTTTCCCACTGCTGTGGACTTTTTTAATTCTAGGAAACTAAAAGAAGTCCTGCACCCTGCGAACGAAGTAGACGAGTTGGATTGTAATTGTTAAAACTCTAAGAGGTCACTCGATAATGTGGGGGGCCAGGCCATGTTCCCCCCCCCCCCCAGCTTTATAAGTTATAAGAAGTATTTTGTAATCAATGCGGAATTTGACTGGTAACCAGTGCAGTGATGATAGAACAGGAGTGATATGATCAAATTTTCTAGTTCGAGTTAGCACTCGGGCAGCTGCATTCTGAACTAACTGAAGTTTATTTATAGATTTACTAGAGCATCCAGTAAGTAAGGCGTTACAGTAATGGTTATAGAGTATTGATGATTTTTCGCCATGTTTTGATATGCAGTGATACCTTGGTTCTTGTTGTTAATTCGTTCCAGAAGGCTTGCCGAGAACCAAGCTCATTTTTTCCCATAAGAAATAATATAAATGTAATTAATATGTTCCAGACCCCAAAAAATCCACACTGCATAAGGCATTATATGCATTAATGGAGTTGTATTGTACAGATGCTCCCTGATTTACGTTTCGAAAGATCCATTTTAAGTATGAATCATGAATCAACGAGTTAAACACAGTTCATACTGTGTCATAGCTGACATTAATGTTTAAAGTATTGAAAATCTCATGCAATTCAGTGAGTAATGGATTGAAAGTGAAAAGTAAAAGCAAAACACTTACTCTTTTGGTGAACTCGGTGGTATAAGCATAGCTGCTAAGTTAACAGCAGCTTGAAGTGTTTCAGGATTCAGTACCTGTTTTAATTTTAGTTGGCCGTTATAAGTAACCTATTTAGAACCCATGGGGACTTCACTAAGAATACAGTACTGTAAAGGTCAAAATAAAAAAACATGATAAACACAGTGGAGCAAGGGCTATTGTGAATCTGTATCACTGAATCATGATTGTGAGTCAAGAATCATGAATCAAGTTTCGTCTAGAACGGGTCACATGGCTGGACTCCTACAAGTTTAAGCAAGTGCGTCGAATACCGAGCAAGCGACGAGAACTGAGGCTAATTTTTCTAGTCAAAATGCTTGGGGGAACCAAATTTGACAAGCTCCAAGGTGGTCGAGAACCAAGGTACCACTGTATACAGATTTTATAAAGGGCTTCACCAATCTTGCTGCATTTCAGGGCCAGGTCTTGCATTCATTGCATACCCCCGTGCTGTATCACTGATGCCTTTCTCTCCTCTCTGGGCCTGCTGCTTCTTTATTATGATCATCTTCCTTGGACTGGACAGCCAGGTAAATGTGTATTGCTATTGCTCAAGTGTAAGGGGAGGTCACACTAAGTACTTGCCACTGTAACCTATATAAGCTGTTTTTTCTGATTTTTTTCAGTTTTTAATACTGCATACAAATTTCTGTATTTTCTGGTTGTATTCTAATAGTGAGAAATAATTATATATGGTCATTATAATCTTATCTAATGATGGCCTAAGACTTTTGAACCCCTCACCAAATAGGAGTAGACCAAATGGTACTGCATGTTTTTTGAAGGTATTTACACCTGGAAAAAAAAGAATTATAGCCTTCATACTTACATATTTCATCTTTCTCACCATAGTTTGTGTGTGTTGAGAGCCTGGTTACAGCTGTGGTGGACATGTATCCGACTGTGTTTCGCCGGAAGAACCGTAGGGAGTTGTTTCTCTTGGTGGTGTGCTTCCTCTCCTTCCTGGTGGGCCTTATCATGCTGATGGAGGTGAGAGTTTCACTTCTTTCATCAAACAGATATTGAGAGTCATTCTGATTTACCACCTGTGAATTAAATGTGCAATATGAAATAAAAAGCAGTAATGCAAAGCAGTGATTTATTCTAAAGTGCCCAGATGTAAGCTTATGGATATAAAGTCAAACATGTTCAAAGAGAATAATGTACAGATATAGTGGTTGGCCAAAACTTTCCGATCGCTCACAGAGAGAATAACATAAACACACATACACATACAGCCAAAGGGCCAGATGTGGCCCAGGGTCTGGAATAATGTCCTGGTCTGGTCAGATGTTAAGCCAACAGTTTGTTCTCATAGTTGACGTGTTGGATGCGAAAGAAATTGTGCAAGTGTGAAGTCTGTGGTGAAGAAAATGCCCTGTTCTTTTGTATATATAAGAGTTACATTACCATGATATATGGTGTATTGTGACTCCTATGAAAAAAAGAAAATAAGTTTGGATCCCTTCACAGCACTTTTATGTAATAACTAACAGTGTATTTGCTGTGATGACAACAAAAACACCATAATAATCATAATACAGAAATCGGTAATAGTTGTAGATCCCTAAAAAACCAAGATGCAGGATGAGTCTATGTAAGAAGACACTTTCAGAGTAACCAAAATTCAAAAAGAAAGCCAGTAACATAACCTCATATGTCACATTTTCTATGTCTCACTCAGGGTGGAATGTACATCTTCCAGCTCTTTGACTATTATGCAGCCTCTGGCATGTGTCTGCTCTTCATGGCCATATTTGAGACAGTTTGCATTGCCTGGGTTTATGGTACGTTATAAATATTTAACATACACACACAAGCATTATAGAGTATTGTAGATACTGAGAGCTTCCAATGCTTAAAACCATTACTGTATATCAAATCAAGGAAAATTGCTTTGCCACCAGTTGACCAAATGCATGGCTTTGCAATGTGGGAAACCAAAATAACTCGAGGAAACCCCTAGAGATACAGGGAGAATGTGCAAAGGATTCGAATCGGGGACCTCCAAAGCTATGAGGCAACTTTGGTAGGACTGTAGGACTGTGGTAGCCTAGCGGTTAAGGTATTGCACTCTGAACCAGAAGGTCCAGGGTTCAAATCCCACCTCTGGCAAGCTGCCACTGTTGGGTCCTTGAGCAAGACCCTTAACCCACAATTGCTTGGATTGTAAGACTGTACCAATTGTAAGTCGCTAAATGCTGTAAATGTAAATGTAGGCGACAGTACTAAGCACTGCACCAGTATGCTGCCCTGATATAGAATTTAGAAATGCAAACACTCTTTATTAATTTGGGTGAAATAAGGAGGATTTCTGACGTTTCTGATTCACTCATGATTTGAACTTCTTGCCTTGTTTCTCAGGTGCAGATCGCTTCTACGATAATATGGAGGATATGATTGGCTATCGTCCGGGCCCTCTGATTAAGTATTGCTGGATGTTTTTCACCCCACTCACCTGCATAGTGAGTCGACAAGCAATGTGCAGTGTGATACTCTGTCAATAGCAGTATAGAGTTCTGCCCTCCCATTTGGAGGTTGTCCAGCCTGCAGGAATACCCCACTCAAGGTTTGGGCTCCTCTGGTTTGGCACACTCAGGTCACCATGATGGTGATGGGTGCCTTGTTATGCCGCTCGAAACTGGCAGATAAACATCTTTCCAGAGGTGGGATATGAACCAGAGTGGCTCAGTTGCTGGAACACTGGTTCTCAATACTGAATTAAACTGGTTTCTATCCTGGTTTTGGCAGCAAGGCTCTCTGTGTGGTGTCCTGATGGTGAGCTGGTCCTTTATGGTCGCCTAGCGAGGTCCCTTTCAGGCATGGACTGATGACATGGGTCCACTTTGTAGCTAGTTGGTTTTGCAGTAGTGTTCCTTGAATCCAAGTATGCTAAGGGTGATCAGATCTGGGCCAAAACCATTTTAAGTTCACCAAAATCAACTTTATTTTTAAATATTAAGTACATTGTATGATTATAGAATAAGAATACACATCGAAAGCTGGCTAAATGAAGTGCTGAAGTTCACAAAGTGATCATTCGATTCATTAGTTCTTTTCCATCTGTGTAGGGTACGTTCGCTTTCTCGCTCATCAAATACACACCTCTTAAATACAACAATGAGTATGTCTATCCTTGGTGGGGCTATGCGGTCGGCTGGCTGCTGGCTTTGTCCTCTATGGTCTGTATTCCTACATGGATGATCTTCAAAATCTGCAAAACAGAAGGAACGCTAAGAGAGGTATAATGTTCACACAGATTGGTGCGCTACAATAGTAAATAAATTGTATGGCATTCACTGCCTGTTTGTTTCCCTGTTTTTAGCGAATTAGCATCCTCATCAGGCCGTCCACTGATTTACCCAAAACCAAGAAGGAGCAGGAGAGTTTGCTGGCTGTCTTTGCTCCTGAGGGATCGGCTTCGCAAAATAACAAAGAGTTATTTAATGGCCATCAGATGAGCACCGCATTTTAGACCTTTTTTATTTGTTGAGAAACTGAAGGCTGATGGAATACTTGAGTGTTTTTTTAAAGCCGCGCTCTGTCTACTGCTTCTGCGGGATAAGAGCGATTACCCAAAGGCCACAATTTTGAGACACATAAAACCTGCTGACATAATGCTTCATTAAAACAGAAGTCTGAGGGCAGTACCGTTAATATATATGTTAAATACATATTCTGAAATGGTCAGACCCCCCTCAGGACCACCGCAGATCAGGTACTATTTGGGTGGTGGATCATGCTCAGCACTGCAGTGACACTGATGTGGTGGTGGTGTGTTGGTGTGTTGAGCTGGTACGAGTGGATCAGACACAGGAGTGCTGCTGGAGATTTAAAACACTGGTAACTCGCTGTCCACTTTATTAGATACATTAAAATTAATGCTCCACCTTGTAGATGTAGTCAGAGACAGGAGCTCATCTGTTGTTGCACAGTTTGTGTTAGTCATCCTCTAATCCTTCATCAGTGCCTACAGGATGCTGTTGCCATTTTTAGCCATTTTACATTTACATTTACAGCATTTAGCAGACGCCCTTATTCAGAGCGACTTACAATTGGTACAGTCTTAAAAGCCAAGCAATTGTGGGTTAAGAGTCTTGCTCAAAGTGGCAGCTTGGCAGAGGTGGGATTTGAACCCTGGACCTTCTGGTCCAGAGTCCAGTACCTTAACCGCTAACCACAGTCCCAACAATTTTCAGTCCAGCAGTGACACTGAGGTGTTTAAAACCCCAGCAGCACTGCGGTTTCTGATCCACTTATATCAGTGTAACACACACTAACACACCACCACCACACTACAGTGCTGAGAATGGTCCACCACCCAAATAGTACCTGATCTGTGGGGGCAAGACCATTAGAGTGCAGAGTAAAGGGGATTAATAATATGTAGAGAAACAGATGGACTGCAGGCTGTAATTGTAGACCTACAAAGTGCAGTGACCACTAAGACTTAACTAATGAACAAGCAGAATATAAACAGAAAATATAGAAAGTCTAAGACTTGTTCACAGTACTGCTGCTACAACTGACATTAGACTTTCATTCAGTTATTTCTATACCTGCTTAATCCAATTCAGGGTCATGGACCAGCAGGTTCTATCTTGTATTGCAGGAAACAAGGCGGGTTCAAACTCTTACAGGGTGCCACATCACAGGGCACATGCACACACTCATTCACTCCCATTGGAGTTGACCTAATACATGTCTTTGGAATGTGGGAGGAAACTGGAGTACCCAAAGGAACACACACAGGCAGTGGCTGGGTGGGGACTCAAACCTGGGTCTCTGAAGCTGTGAGGTCACAGCGCTTACCACCGCACCAATGTGCTGTCTGTACTGACTTCCAGTATCAGTTATTAAGGTTATCTCAAAATGTGTTTCTCTTACGCTACAGATATATATTAAGCAGAAAAACACTATGCTATTTCTATAATCGGTAAAATACTTAACACACGACTCCCGTGAAAGACAGAAATAGAGACTCTCATTCATAGTGGTGCTCAACTAATTACTCCGAGACTGAAGATTGAAGAGATATCTCATTAAACAAACAGAAGCTGCTGCTAGACATTTTAGGGCTGTCGAAATTTAATGACAGCTAATAAGCATCATAACAGGTCATCAGCACAAATATGCTTTTTTATCACCTTATAGGTTAAACAGTGTTATAGCAACTTTTATGGTGTATTAAAACACTGCTGACAATTCTGAAATATTAAATGTCCATTTTTAAGGAAACTGTATTTATGTGTTATTGTGATCTCTTGGGTTTTCGCATAACTGAATGTACTATACCGTTGTGCATTTTCTATATACTTGTACCTTATGAATAAAAAATGAAGGAAAGTCTGAGTATTTCAGAAACTGCTGATCTACTGGGATTTTCATGGACGTTCTCTAGAGTTCACAGAGAATGGTCTGAAAAGAGAAAATATCCACTGAGGGCAATTCTCTGGGCAAAAATGCCTTGTTGATGCCAGCAGTCAGAGGAGAATGAACAGACTGGTTCGAGCTGATAGAAATGCAACAGTAACTCAAATAACCACTTGTTACACTTGAGGTATGCAGAAGAGCATCTCTGGACGCACAACACTTGAAGCTTGAGGCTACAGCAGCAGAAAACCACACCGGGTGCCACTCCTGTCAGCTACGAACAAGGCAACTGAGGCTACAGTTCACACAGGCTCACCAAAATGGACAACAGAATTTTGGAAAAATGTTGCGTAGTCCAGCACGGTGGCTCATGTTGAGCACTGTCACCTCACAGTGAGAAGGTCCTGGGTTCAATCGCCTGGTGAAGCGGTCTGGAACGACCCTTTTCAGGATCAAGCGGATAAGAAAGTAATAAATGAATGAATGTTGCCTGGTCTGATGAGTCTTGACTTTTGCTGCAGCATTCGGATGGTATCGGAATTTGGCGTAAACAACATTAAAGCTTGTGTCCATCCTGCCTTGTATCAATGGCTAAGGATGATGGTGGTGCAATGGTGTGGGGGATATTCTTGGCACACTTTGGGCCCCTTAATACCAACTGACCACAGTTTAAATCGCACAGCATACTTGACTATTGTTGCTGACCATGTCCATCCCTTTATGACCACTGTGAACCATCTTCAGATGGCTACTTTCAGCAGAATAACACACCATATCACAAAGCTCAGATCATCTCAAATTGGTTCATGACATGACAATAAGTTCACTGTACTCTAATGGCCTCCACAGTCACCAGATCTCAATCTACAGAGCAACTTTGGGATCTGGTGGAACAGGAGATTCACTTCATGGATTGCAGCAATTGCGTAATGCTATCATGTTAATATGGACCCGATTTTTGATTAATCCATGCCACAAAGGATTAAGGCAGTTCAGCAAAATAGGGTCCAACCAGGTACTAGCATGCATCAAATAAAGTCACTGGTGATTGTATATCAACACAATTCTGTGCTAATGTATATGCAGACTTTCCTGTGAATCATTTAATGAGTGTGTTCGTTAAAGACAGGAAAGGTTCGGTTGTGTGATATTATTTTATGCAGTGTGTGTTTGAGTGTGTGTCCTGTCTTCCTATTCTTGTGAGGACCAAATGTCCTCACAAAGACCGGATGAACTGGCGATTTTGACTTGTGAGGACTGTTCTGTTTCCCTGTACTCAATTCTTTAGTTGCTTTTTTAAAAACAAAAATGGCTATTTTTATTTGAAAAACCAAGAGAGCCAAAAGATTAATTAGCTACAGTAGTAATTAATGGGAGTCCTCACAATTATAGCGAGACAAACGTGCGTGTGTGTGTGTGTGTGTGTTAGTGATGTGTCCGGCTCTTTGAAATGAACGATGGGAGCCGGTTCCTGATTGTGAGCCGGTTCCTGATTGTGAGCCGATTTATATATATTTTAATTTAGTGTACATTCTGACAAATTGTTGCTTATTGCACTTCTGGTTAGATGCTAAACTACATTTCGTTGCGTTGTACTTGTACATGTGTAACGACAATAAAGTTGAATCTAATCTAAAAAAAAACAAAAACTATTTATTTTGAGACACCTGATTGGTCGGGATGTGTGGTGGCGCT
This sequence comes from Ancistrus triradiatus, assembly GCA_025084515.1. Classification (NCBI taxonomy): domain Eukaryota; kingdom Metazoa; phylum Chordata; class Actinopteri; order Siluriformes; family Loricariidae; genus Ancistrus; species Ancistrus triradiatus. The sequence continues at coordinate 40,009 of JAJAGP010002694.1, read as the reverse complement.
GTGAGTATATGAATAAAAACATATTAATAATAACAAACATTGGATATTATATGTTTTTACATTAGTAATTCATTTTACACATAATTTGGTAAAAAAATTAAGCTACAAAAAAAAATCTAAAGAGTCACTTCGGAGCCGAAAGAGCCGGCTCTTTTTAGTGAGCCGAGCCAAAAGAGCCGGCTCTCTGTAAAGAGCCGGAATTCCAATCACTAGTGTGTGTTATCAAATGGGATTCACCCATCATGAACGATGACTAAGCAGCGCAAGACGCTGTTCGGCCAATCAGAGCACAGCTCAGCTCACAGGCTCTATCCTCGCTCTCATTGGCCGGGCAGTTCAGCCTGTCGTGGGTGACGCTCTGGGTGTCCCAGAATGCAGCGCGGTGAGGTTCAGAGGAAAGATGGCGGAGGGAGGAGCGGCTGATCTGGATACTCAGAGAGGAGAGGTCGCGGCGCTGCTCAAAACTCAGCTCCGGAAAGGAGACACCTGGTGAGGATTTGATAGCGGCCATTTTCGGAGCCGGTGCGGTGTGTGGCGGCCTGAGTGCCGCGGTGTCACCGCTCTTATTCAGTCAGGAGTAAGCGCAGCGGCCCGTGTTGACAGCTAGCTTAGCGGCTAACGCGGCTGATTGTTAGCCGGACTGAGATTCCGCTAGCATGTAACAGCGAAGCCGCTTCACTCAATAACGCGAAGCAGCAAGTAAAGTTGAAGGGCCGAGAATTTACTACTTAATCAAGTGTCTTAAAACGCTGAGTGTAGTTAATACGCTGTACTCCATTAGCTGAGTGGCTGACGTGAGCCCCGGCTGTCATGAGCAGAAGGGCGGAAACCAGAGAGACTGACAGCTGTCATCTAAACCTGAACTAAACCAGCCGTTAATTAGCTTAGTCACACCTCATGCAGAGAAAGGGAGGGAGAGAAAGAGCGAGAATGTGGTATAGAGAGTGTCTGACCCCTGCCATCTAAACCTGAATTACACCAGATGTTGACTAGCTTACTCACACCTCAGAGAGAGAGAGAGAGACAGAGAGACAGAGAGACAGAATGATAATGATATACAGAAAGACTGACACCTGTCATCTAAACCTGAATTACACCAGATGTTGACTAGCTTACTCACACCTCAGAGAGAGAGAGAGAGAGAGAGAGAGATAGATAGATAGATAATGATATATAGAGAGACTGACATCTGTCATCTAAACCTGAATTCAACCAGATGTTGACTAGATTACTCACACCTCAGAGAGAGAGAGAGAGAGAGAGAGAGAGAGATAGATAGATAGATAATGATATATAGAGAGACTGACATCTGTCATCTAAACCTGAATTCAACCAGATGTTGACTAGCTTACTCACACCTCAGAGAGAGAGAGAGAGAGAGAGAGAGAGAGGGAGGTACAGTTGGTACAGTCTTACAATCCAAGCAATTGTGGGTTAAGGGCCTTGCTCAAGTGGCAACAGTGGCAGCTTGGCAGAGGTGGGATTTAAACCCTGGACCTTCTGGTCCAGAGTCCGGTATCTTAACCACTAGGCTACCACAGTCCAACATCATTCGTTATTTGATCTGTGAGTGGTCATAATGTTTTGGCTCTACAGTCAGCATATAATATGGGAAGACCTGATGCACTACAATAGTACATAAAATTAATGGCATTCACTTCCACTATATATATATATATATATATATATATATATATATATATATATATATATATATATATATATATATTAGAGAGACTGACAGACACTTGCCATCAAACCTGAACTAAACCAGCTTATTATTACCTTACACACAGACTGTTATATAGAGAGACTAAACCTACTGATTATTACCTTACACACAGACAGACAGAGAGAGAGGGAGAATACGTTTTATAGAGAAACTGACACCTGTCATCTAAACCCAAACTAAACCAATTGTTAATTAGCTTAAACACAGATAGAGAGAGAAAATGTGGTACACAGAGACACTGATGCCTGGCATCTAAACCTAAACTGGGATGATAACAGAAAGATTTCTTTCTAATCATTTTTTCCTGCTTAGACTGAAGATCCTAGAGTGACTCTGTGTATCGGACTCTGTAATGCCGATGTGCATATTATACATTTTATTTAAACTATTTCTCCAGATATGTTTCTCATTACACGTTCATGTCTGGGCCTGTGTGTGTAGGACATCATTTCAAAGTTGTTTGTGTTGTATGAGGTCAGCTGTATGGAATGGGATGACCTACAGAACACTGAGCTCATGACAGGTTTAGCTAAATACAGGTTTCATTCACTGGCAAGCTCAAGAGGAAAATGTAAACATGTTCAGTTGTTACACCGAACTGTTTCTCAGTTATGACTTTACAATGTTTCTCTGTATGTCTGTTTGATTATCTGTCCAGCCCCCTTCCTGTGTAACTGAGTTTCTATCTGCCTGTAATAAGTGAATACCAAATGATTACTGTTGCTGGTCTAGTCTGAGCTGTCGTACTTTGGTTTGCATGTGGATTATATTGAGCAGTCACAAAATAAGTAATAGGAGATCATGTCATGGGCCGTGGCACATTTTCTTACGGCTGATAAAAACATTTCTGTTCTTGCAGGTGTTTAATTAGCGTTGATTGAGTCATGAGTTGAATCACGAGCAGAGATGTTTGCTAGTGTGAATCAAGTCTTAAGCCTCTAACGTAAGCTTTTGAGTCGTCTAGAGTCCCAAGTATGTGAATCCAAATTCTCTCGACTCGCTATTGTGCCAGTTCGAGTCGTGTTGACACTTTCGGGCCCTGAGCAGTTTGCTTGAATCGTACGTGTATGTATTTATATAGCACTTTTTGGCAGTGGAGCATCGTCTCAAAGCAGCGGTACAGATATTACATTACATTTATATTTACAGCATTTAGCAGACGCCCTTATCCAGAGCGACTTCAATCTTACAATCCAAGCAGCTGTGGGTTAAGGGGCTTACTCAAGGACCCAACAGTGGTGGCTTGGCAGAGGTCCTTCTGGTCCATAGTCCAATACCTTAACCTCTAGGCCATCACAGATATCTAGCCCCACAACCCCAATTGAGAAAACCTAGGGTGATGGTGGCAAGGAAAATCTCCGGAGTTGTTATAAGGAGGAAACCTTGTGAGGATCAGGACTCAAAAAGCACCCAAGCTCCATGGGCAGGCTAGATGTTATATATAAAAATTAAGCTTAAGTTATCTAATTAATACATTTATAGTAATAGTTTAAATACAGAGAAGCTAAATATGAAAATTAAGAGAGAATATGTTTAAAGAAAATATAATGAATACAATATAATATATAGAATTTTATAAGTTACAGAAAAAACTTTATTATATTGATATAAAACTGTAGAATACAGTACAATAGTGTGTGTATATATAATAAATAAAACAATAAAATGTTTATCAGTTGTAAGTAGCTGGATATATGACTTACCACCTATTGATTGATTAATGTCATGACAGCATCGAGGACTAAATCCGTGACAGGAGCAACGTTACAACTGCACTCATCAAACATACTCACACTGGGGCAGTTTAGAGATACCAGTTAACCTAAGGCATATCTTTATAACGTAAAGCAAACCCACATGGACACAGATTCTGGGGTTGGGAGTGAATCGGCCCACTCCTGAGTAACAACCAATACAAAATTCTCAAGTTTACTGTCTGGTTTAGTTGTTATAACAGAGCAGAGATTAGCAGACTGAGATCAGCTTTTAATTGTAGCGTTTGTGTTTTATGAACGCTGGTGGGCCTGTTGTAGCCTAGCGACTAAGGTACTGGACTATGGACCAGAAGGTCCAGGGTTCAAATCCCACCTCTGCCAAAGCTGCCACTGTTGGGTCCTTGAGCAAGACCCTTAACCCACAGTAAGACTGAATTGCAAGTCGCTCTGGATAAGGGCATCTGCTAAATGCTATAAATGTAAATGCTGAGTCCTTCACAAGTCGCTTCATGTGAATCCGAGTGGAACCGCGAGTCTCTGATGTGCTAGTCTTTTAGCATGAGACTCGATTCCCATCTCTGATTGTGAAAATTTGATTAGTTGTATATTCTTTTGAGAACCATCTAATGTTATTTATTTCACAGGTACTTAATAGACAGTCACTGGTTCAAACAGTGGAAGAAATATGTGGGCTTTGACAGTTGGGACAAGTACCAGATGGGAGACCAGAATGTCTACCCTGGGCCTGTGGACAATTCAGGTCTCCTTAAAGGTTAGTGCTACACCATCCTGACTTAAATAATTACAGTGTTTAGCTTTCTTATTATGATGTAGTTTTAGCAGAAAAACTGAGCAAGTAAAGGTGATATATTGGTCATCTGCTCTGTATTTACACTCACTGGCCATTTTATAAGGTATTGAAGATCTGTTCCTCTGGACCTTTTGTAGTTCACCTTCTGCTCTGTTCATTAGTCTAAAGGAGGCACTGTGTTATTACTAAAGACTGATTATTATTTGGGTTCTGGACCGTTACAACAGTGCAGCAGATGTGATAACAGGTTCTAATTGTCAGTTGTGGTTCAATGAATGTATAAAATCTAGCCAGTGATGCTCCTGTGAGGTGTTTTTTCTATTATGGACCAGTATTCAGCAGTAGTATTATTATGAGAATACTAGAGACGCACTGATTGATTGGCCGGTAACCAAATTTGGCCAGTTTTTAGCGTGATCAGTGCCATATAACCGATTCAGTGATGGTCACATTTACCATGTGCAGTGCACAGCAGCACAAACACAACCACACATGAACAGCACAGTGCTTTTACTAACTTTAATGCAGAATTCAGTTTGTGTATGTACATTGTTTTTGAGACTGCCACTGACGCATGTTCAGGATGAGGAAGTGCTGGATTTCAGGTGTGTTTTTTTAGTGTTATGTAGTCAACTAAGTAGTCTTTATTGTAAATACTCTTTATTTTGGCCATATCTTCAGCATGGAAGCTCTTCAGAGCAGGCTTTTTGCAATACATGCGTAATGGAAGAACAACTCCTAAACCGTCGGGAACAACTAATTTAGTAAGACATTTAAAACGGCATCACCCTGCTGAATACTCGGAATTTGACAAAACTAACAAAGGCAAAGGGGTTAAAGCCAAAGCTGAGGCACAAGCCAGCGGCCTCTACTGTCTGTCTTAAGCAGTGAAGAGGTTTCCATTAAAAGTAAAGTTTAAAAAATGTTCTGTATGCTGTGTTTTAGAATTCTTAGAAAGAAAATTGGAATCGGCCAAGAACACCGCAAACAACACTAATGTTGTTGTTCTCAAGATGCTCTCATGGAACAAGTTGTACATTTATACTCCTGCTCACATACAGAAACTAACCAGTGCTTGTATTTGATGTTTGTAGATGGGGACGTTCTTGCCATTAAGGAGCACCTTATCGATGAATTGGACTATATCCTTGTGCCTACTGAAGGCTGGAATAAGCTAGTGAGCTGGTATGGCCTGACAGAAGGCCAGGAACCAATCGCCCGAAAGGTATGCCTCATAAATACCAGAATAATATTTATACACCTGTGGGGGTTTTGATGTGGTTTGAAAAGCAGCATCTGAATGTTTGAGTGCTTTATGAGTATGATGGGTGTTGTTAAGTAGTGATGGGGGATAAGTGTCCTGTCCGATAGCACATTTATTAGAAATAGCCAAAGGAGTCGATTGGTGAGACCTTTTGAATTAAGGTACATTATTATTACTCTTATTACCGTTCATTTGCTATAGCATTCTGAAGTTAGAGGTAGGCATGTCTACATTGTGTGTAGATGTTGTTTACTTTAGGCACATTTTATAAAAATAGGTCTAAGCTAATGATGAAGGATAAGGGCGGAATCCTTTATTTGTACATTTATTTCATGCTGATGTTATTCATCACTGTATATCAGTTTGTTCAGGTATGGTCACTTAGTGCCATAGTGTTATGCTCTCTGTTTCCCTCTAGTGGAGCTGCAGTTAGTTGTGTTGCCTAATACAAAGCCATTTCACATAAGAACACACTTTATTTTATCGTTGTAAACTGGGAATGTTATAAATAAATGCTAAATCTTAGTGTCGCTGATGTATTGAAGTTTGAGGAGTCAGTCATGTTCCTCTTTCACGAGGTTCTGCTCTTTTGAGAGGTCGACCAATCATCATAAAGTGAAGCCGTGTGTCCAGACAGCAAACATAAAGCGCACTGCCCTATAAATGCCAAGTCAAGTCAAGTCAAGTCAAGTCAGATCTAGTTATATAGCGCTTTTTACAATGGAGCATTGTCTCAAAGCAACTTTACAAGTTTAGATCATCTAATATCTATGTCCAATCCCAAATTGAGCAAGCCTAGGGCGACAGTGGCAAGGAAAAACTCCCTAAGTGTTCATAGGCTAATTAACATCATGTAAGCACCGACAAGGTGGGACAGGCGAGTCTAATTTCTAAATTATCACAGGTTAGTCTGATTTTGTTCTTTGTGTCAAACTGAAAAAAAAAAACTTTAATTAAGTGCTGGCTAATTTTCAATTTTGTATCCTTTTTTCCTGTTTTCCTGCCTAGTGCGTATTTTATCATTTCTGTGACTTGTGCCTATCTGTATCAAACGTGAGTTTCCATAGGTTTATATATAATAACGTTGGGCACAACTGTAAGTGGTTTCTATTTTGTATCCAGCTTGAACTGATACAATCTTGCAACTGAGGATTAAGGGCATTGCTCAAGGGCCCAACCATGACATAACAGCTTGGCAAGTATAGGGGCTTGAACCTTTGGTACAATAGTCCAGTACCCTAACCACTGAGCCACCACAGATCCATCGGATATCCTACATACAGGACAGACCCCATCAGAACATGCTAAATGCCAAAATGTTACATCTGAGCAATTGTTTTTGTCCAGTATAAACTTTTTTACGAATATAAACTTTTCAACACAAAGAGACCCAAAGTTAAAGTTACTACTACAAGTTGTCGTCTTCTGTGCATAGCTCACCAACCTGCCAGTGAAGTTTGTGCATCCAGGCATGGCTACAAATGATGCAGTAAAAGTGATTTGATCTTTTTCAGCGAGTTATAAATCATGCCATGGACACCTAGATATGCACGGGCTTCAGTGAATGTCTGTTAACTCTATCGGGAGCTTAATGGAGAGTTTGTATGCAGGCTGCACTATTGATTATTGAGTTTAATGAACGAACAGCATGACACTGCTGTGAGATGTTTGGTTTGCTGAAATTAGAGATGCACTGATTGCAATTTTCTTGGCTGATTCCATTTTTTTTAAACGTATGACCGGCCAATTCTGATTTTGGACGATTCTGAATTTTCTTTCTGTCTAAGAATTATAAATGACATACAGAAACATTTTTGTTCACCTTTTTCTTGAAATCGAAAATTCTTCATTGCTAAAGAAAGGTAAAGATTTGGCTTTGTCAAATTTCTCATATTTGAAATGTCATATTATACCACAGTTAGGTCCGACCCCGCAGTCTGATTGGCTGAGAGGCGTCTTCCCATGTGACATTATTGACAATAACGACACTCTGATCGATGCTCTATAAGTGTTATTATAAACCCGCGGCATACACAGGTAACCTAGCAACGATGCCCGTCCTAAAAAAGCAACCAGGTTATAAGGAGTACATCACTGCCGAAATGAAAGCTATAATTAGTTTATAAAATCTATTGATTTTGAAACCCTTTAAATTTGGAAGATGAAGCTATTAATGACCAGCCTGAGCCAAAGGTTTATCACCTTTAGGATTTGGAAGCTCTGGAAAAGCGAAACGAAGTCAGTCCTTTAAATCAAACGTCCGGCTCTTAATGGATTCACAGCTCGACTGAAGAGCAACGAGACCGAAGATTCAGTTTTGGTCCCATCAACAAAAATGACCTGAATCAGCTTCATCCCTCACAAAGACGTCGTTAGCTGGAGTTAAACTCTGTGTCTTTCATTAAACAAACGCCCAGAGCTCCTTGGCAGAGGTCCTTCTGGTCCATAGTCCAATACCTTAACCTCTAGGCCATCACAGAAAGAACCACTTTTGTTAATCCGGTGAATTAATAAATTGCCAATAAACTTAATTTCTACATATTTGGCACTATTGCCACATAGGTGGCACGGTGACCCCCCCCATCCTCGCCCCCCCCCCCCCCCCCCCCCCCGGGTTTACTCTGAGTTATTCCGATTTCCTCAACAGTCCAAAGACATGCATTAGGTTCATTTTTGTATGTGTATTGTATGTGCCCTGCGATGAATTGGTGCCCTGTCCGGGGTTCTTCCTGCCTTGTGCCATATGCCGCCGGCTAGGCACCGGCTCTCTCTCAACCCTGTCCAGGATCAAGCGGATAAGAAGGTGAATGAATGAACAAATGTTATGCGACAGTTAATATATAAACCAGTGAAAATATAAACCAATCAGACAGTGTCAGAAACTGATCATCCTAAATTTTGCACTGGCATTGGTCATGGACTAAGTGAGGGATTTACTCTTGGGATTTACTTTCAACACCTGGCATTGTTTCACCACTATGGCAGCACACACCTTGTGGCTTTTCTGGTTGCACAACAATCTAAGGTGCAAATGTACAATGTTTCATTCATCAAATGAAAAAGTAATTTAATAACACAGGAACGTCACAGTAGTCCTAGGACCTTTTACGTACTGCCACCGGTCAGCAGTCAAGCCTTCTGTTAAGAGTCAGCCATGCTGCTAGTTCAAATGTACCCAGTCATGGCATCATGGCTGCTTCGGTCCGATCGTTCCTCCCCTTTTTGCCATGTATGTCGTAGGGAGTATCGAGTGGCCGGCGCCTTTCTATTTTCAGAGGGACTTTGGATGACAGAAATGCTACATGGAGCGATCCACTAGGCACAACATGCAAGAGGTTGATTATTTTTCCTCACTTTTGGGGCTTCTGGGAATGAACGCAGGCTCATTGGTCTAGAGTAGTTGGTGTAGGTGTTGAGGACCAGAATGTGACTTGGGTACATTTGGGTGTCCTTGTTGTGAAAGGGGAAGAATGTTGGCTGAGGTCAGAGAGAGAGAGTGAGCGGTAGAGCGAGAGGGTCCTAGAACAAGAGCAAGTGTTACAGACATCACTTGAGTAGAATCATATAACTCAGTCAAGAGTTGGTAGCCCCCATGGAATTGATTCACGCACTTTGACTCTAGAAAATGGTGAGTGTGAATCACGATTGTGTGGGTACTATTGTCTTACGGTGTGTCTGCTAGTGTAGCGACTGTGTGAAGTCAATAGGAGACGACCCTTCAGCTGTCTCGGTGCTTGGTTGCTAATTTAAGAGTCTCATTTGGTTGAAACACCGTGACTGCCTGTGTAGAGCATAAACTGTTATTGCTTTACTTCACACCTGGTGCTCGTGTAGTGTTGATTAACCAAATGCCTGCTTGCCAAAAGGGTTTTTAATTACAAATGGCTTACCTTTTTTAATTAACTTGAGGTTAGACGCATGTTGTTTTGTGGCTGGTAAATATCAGCATTGCAGAATTGTCTTATTAGGCAGACTCTAGGTTTTGTTAATTATTCCCTTACCTTTTCTTATGAGTCATGGTGTCATCACAATATTTTTATTTACTTGTTTATTTGTTTTCCGCTTGTCACGGTCAGGGTCACAGGAGAGGGGAGGTGAGGTGGGGGTGTGAGTTTGGGGGTCTGGAGGCCCAATTTCTGGAATGTGCTGGACACAGCCGGAAGTAACCCTGCACAGGGAGCCGGTCCGTCATAGTTCTGGGGCACCAAAGGATGATCCCCTCCTTTGTCTGGCCTCCTCTTTTTCTCCTCTTTTTGGTGGTAATCAGGCTTGTGTGGCACCCAGCTTATGCCAGAACTCAAACCTGGGTCACCGTGGCGGGTTAGTGAAGTGGCACTGCGCCACTGGATCCGCTGTCATGTTATTACATTTAAATAATGACAGGACTAAAACTCTGAGTGTTATCTTGTTCACTGTTCTGTAAGATGCTGCTTCATATTTACCCAAAACTAAGAACCTTGGAAGAATCTGTCTTGCAGATTGACAAATGGAACATACATGGAATTATTATACAGATATAAACAACTGACGATTTCTAATAGTGACTAGATTCTAATTCTACTGGTGTAAACCTGGCAAGCATAAGAAGTTATTCAATTGTCAGGGTAAGCTAAACAGAACTTATGTACTCGTTGGCATAGTAAAGCATTTAGAGTAGGGTTGTTTTTTAATTAGTCTTCTCTTTATTTTTATTACTGGAAAATGTGAGGCACCTACTAGTGGTGCTTGAAAGTTTGTGAACCCTTTAGAATTTTCTATATTTCTGCATAAATATGACCTAAAACATCATCAGATTTTCACACAAGTCCTAAAAGTAGGTAAAGACATATTACATGTTAGTGAGTGGCAGAAGTATGTGACCCTTTGCTTTCAGTATCTGCTGTGACCCCCCCTAAACGTTTCCTGTACTGTTGATCAGTCTTGCCACCCACCGGCTTGGAGGAAATTTTAGGCCCATTCCTCCGTACAGACAGAACAGCTTCAGCTCTGGATGTTGGTGGGTTTCCTCACATTAGCTGCTCACTTTCAGGTCCTTCCACAACATTTCCATTGGATTAAGGGGTCAGGACTTTTTGACTGGGCCATTCCAAAACCATTGAAACTTTATCTTCTTCTGTAACCATTCTTTGGTAGAAACGGCTTGTGTTGCTTGGGGTTGTTGTCTTGCTGGGCATGGACAGAATGCCTGACATTTTTCTTTAGAATTCTATGATATAATTCAGATTCATTGTTCCAATCAATGATGGCAAAGCCGTTCTGGCCCAGATGCAGCAAAACAGGCCCAAACCATGATACTACCACCCACCATGTTTCACAGATGGGGATAAGGTTCTTAGCTTGGAATGCCGTGTGTTTTTCCTTTCTCCAAACTCAACGCTTTTTCTTGTCTTTTAAACGAAATAGTTCTATTTTGGTCTCATCCATCCACAAAACATTCTTTCCAATTGGCCTTCTGGGCTCGTCCACGTGATCTTTAGCAACGTAAAACTGGCAGATGGGACAGATCAAGCAGCAATGTTCTTTTTGGAGAGGGAGCAGTGGCTTTCTCCTTGTAACCCCTGCCATGCACATCATTGTTGTTCAGTGTTCTCCTGATGGTGGACTCATGAACAATTACATTGTCCATGTGAGAGAGGCCTTTCAGTTGCTTAGAAGTTACACTGGGGGTCCTTTGTGACCCTTCACCCCAACATATTGCACGCCTTGCTCTTGGAGTGATCTTTGTTGGTCGGCCACTCGCTGAGGAGGGTTAACAATGGTCTTGAATTCCTCCATTTGTACACAATCTTGTCTGACTGTGGGATTGGTGGAGTCCAAACTCTTTAGAGATGGTTTTGTAAACTTTTCCAGCCTGATGAGCATCAATAACTCTCTTTCTGAGCTCCTCAGAAATCTCCTTTTGTTTGTGTGCCATGATACACTTCCACAAACACGTTTGCTGTGAAAGAGCAGACTTGATAGATCCCTGTTTCTTTAAATAAAAAACAGGGTGCCCACTCACACCTGATTGTCCCATTGATTGAAAAACACCTGACTCTAATTTTCACCCTTCAAAATTAAACTGCTAATCCTAGAAGGTTCACATACTTTTGTCACATTTATTTAACTGCGTTCTCTTTATCTACTTTTAGGACTTGTGTGAAAATCTGATGATGTTTTAAGTCATATTTATGCAGAAATATAGAAAATTCTGAAGGGTTCACAACCTTTCAAGCACCACTGTACTTACAGGCTGTGTCCCCTTATCACTATTCCTTAGATTCTGTATACTATGTATAGCAGTATTAGCCTACAGAGAACAGAACTGTATTTTTTAGAGCTTTGTCGTTACTCTGTGACAGCAGTGTCCATCGCAAAACAGTACAGCCGTCCAGCATAACTACATGGTTCGACTACATGGTACCCCAACAGTTCGGAGTTAAAAAGTATCCTCGTGATAATCGCGTTAGTAAATGTATTCTAATGAAGTTCTCATTGTTTACGCCTCTGGCTGTGCACTAGTGGCCGACTAGTGCTCCTAATTAGTGCCATTTTGAGATAATCCGCATCAGCCGATGCCTGCACTCACAAGGCTGATGTTCCAAAATAGTGGAGAAAATGCAGAGTTTTTTTGTTTCCAGCATTACAACTTGCAGCTCATTAACTGGGACTACCGAGTGACAACAAACAAAGAGATGCTGAGAGACCATTGAGTGAGAGTGGGACCATTTCTGAGAAGATGAAAACTTTGTTTCCAGCATTATAACTTGTTGCTCTTAACTGGGGCTTGGTTTAACCACAAAAAGATGCTGCTACTGTGTGTGCTACTCTAACATAGTTTTTTTTGGCAAGTATTTACACATTTTCGTTTTTATTTCCAGAAACAAGAAGGTGCTATTATCTGGCAATAATTGTTGTTGTTCAGTGAACTACTTTTTTATTTATAGCTTCATGTCAAGTCAAGTCAGATCTATTTCTATAGCGCTTTTTATTGTCTCAAAGCAACTTTACAAGTTTAGATTATCTCCTAATAACTACGTCCAATCCCAAATTGAGCAAGCCTAGGGCGACAGTGGCAAGGAAAAACTCCCTGAGTGTTATGAGGAAGAAACCTTGGGAGGACCAAGACTCAAAAAGGGACCCAACCTCCTTGGGTGGCGTAGATGATAAATTTAAGAATGCTTCATTTATTCATAGCTAAAATAAGTGTTAATTTATGATCAGCAATTTTGAGTCTCATTTATTATTATAAGTTTTTCCAGTTAATATTGACAGTATATATCGGCCAGCGGTCACCCTGCTCTCTGAAGATCACCATTGGTATCGGCCATTAAAAACCCATATCGGGAGCACTACTGTGGACTGCTTTCTAAAGGATAAACTACTTCTTAACCATTTTCTATGAGTACACAGATATTAATAACGTATAACCTGATGATGAATGGTGTGATTGACTTCATTCAGCATTTTATATGTTTGACTGCACTAAATAAGGAACATCTCCCCTAAAATGCGGCGACTTTTTGATAATTGATTCACCAGTCTTGCAGCAGATGGCTTTCTTGATGATTGGGGAAGCTGTCTTGGGGCCAGTAGTGACCACTTGAGAAACACATCTGCTTATCCCTCATCTTTATTTTGTTCTTCACAGGTGGTTGAACAGGGAATGTTTGTAAAGCACTGCAAAGTGGAGGTTTATCTCACCGAGCTTAAGCTATGTGAAGACAGCAACATGGACAATGTTGTCACTAGACGCTTTAGTAAAGCTGACACAATAGGTAAGTTTAACTTCCTTCAGCTTATGGCGTTGAATATTCGTGGTGGCACGAGACTGGCCAAACAGACGAGTCACTCCCAGTCATTTTATCTCATGACTCCTTTCAAATGTACTGAATAGTATATGGTGGATAGCACTGTCACCTCAAAGCGAGAAGGTCCTAGGTTCAGTCCCCAGGGTGGAGGGGTCTGGGTCTTCTCTGTGTGGAGTCTGTATGTCCTCCCCTTGTCTGCGTGGGTTAACTCCGGGTACTCCAATTTCCTCTCACAGTCCAAAGACATGCATGTTAGGTTAATTGGTGTCTCTACAGTGCCCCTAGTGTGTGAGTGAATGTATGAGTGTGTGCATGGGGCTGTCTAGGGCTATTTCTGCCTTTCGCCCTGTGCCAAAGGCTAAGCACAGGATCTCCTGGGACCCTGTCCAGGACCAAGCGGATAAGAAAGTGAATGAACGAATGAATAGTATGTGATATTGTTTCATTTCTTTTATTGTACGGTGGTACTTGAAAGTTTGTCTACACTTCCGAATTTTCTATATGTCTGCATAAACATGACCTAAAACATCGTCAAAGTCATAAAGGTAAATAAAGCGACCCCAATTAAACAAATGTGGTAAAAATATAATATTATACCAACCCATAGTCAGACAGTCAGACAAATTGTGTACGTTGTAAGCCTCCCAGGAGTGGTCGGCCAAAATAAATCACTCCAAGAGCAAGGCATGTAATAATCTGCAAGGTCAAATAGGAACCCAGGGTAACTTCTAAGCAAATAAAGGCCCCTCTTTCATAAGCTAATGTTCATGAGTAGGGGAACATTGACCGGCAGTGATATGCAGGGCAGGTTTGCAAGAAGTTTCCTAAAGAGCACATGGACAAGCCAATGCAAAACCATCATGGAACTATTTGTATTAATTGTGAAGTATTGAAGGAGTTTTAGATGAGCTCTTATGAAGGCGACTGAGGACGGAGAGCTGATGTTAAGAAATTTCTGGGAAACGAGGTTATTTTTAGTTTGGCTGTATGGGCTAGCAGGGTTCTGTAGCATTTTCCATTAGGGTAAAAAAGCTGTTCCCAGGGTGATCGCCGATGGGGAATGTTAATGGATTTGCAGGTTCAGTGCGTTCGTCCAAAGTTGGAAGCTCACATTTGTAGTTCTTTTAGAGAACGGTAGTCTTCCCAGAATAGCTCCTGTGCTAAGGGTCAGCTGCTCAAGCAGTTCCTTGGGGACCTGCGTTTGAACCCTGGGCTGGGTGGTTCGGTTACGGGGTCCTGCTACGGACTAACGTCCCATCCAGTGAGTTCCAGGACAGTCTCAACTCTCCCGTGACAGGATAAGTGTAAATAGTGTAGTGTAGTGTATAGCTGCGTCCCATTTCTCTTCGGAGGCTGCATTTGAAGACCGATTGCGTCATAGCGCCGCTACTAGGCTGTCCCATTTCAAAGGCTCCTTCGTACGCAGCCGAGAAACGCGCCCCATCTTCTCCATGGTAAACGAAGGATCCAACTGATGTATCCTTTGCCACCCAACATATCCCGAGGTTCATTGCGCGCTGTGGTTCAAACTGGAAATCTGCGGTCTACGCAGCCCACAAAGGACACGCCTTCATAGACCGCGTAGACCGCGTCCTTCTAAGGACGCAGCTTATGTGTGTATCATAATATTGAGCAGGACAGCCATTTACTCCAAGCAATTGTGGGTTAAGGGTCTTGCTCAAGGACCCAACAGTGGCAGCTTGGCAGAGATGGGTTTCTAACCCTGGACCTTTTGGTTAATAGTCCAGTACCTTAACTGCTAGGCCACCACAGTCCCTTCATAGTGACGGTTTAGCAAGGAGCTGCTGATCTCCTGCTGACTCACATGTTGGCTGCATTATTGAATTTAAGGGAACTGGGAAGGCCGTTGAACTACGCTGAACTCATGTTCGTGCTCATGGAAACTGATTACTTGTGCCAAACTGTACAGGCTGAAACTTGCTTGTAACTCATGAGTGACACACCCCTGAATTGAGCAAATAATTCCAATTAGCAAAAACAAACCCTGATGAGTGCATCTCTTTTGCATTGTCTTGATCTTGTTGTTCGTGTTTTATTGGTCTTCCCAAGTTCAAACTGCTTGAGATTGTTTGAAAACTCAGCTGAAAACAGGTACAAAAAGTCAGTCCGTTGATCAGATTGTTCTTGTTGAACAAGAAATGAAGTTATAATGAATTTAAAATGTGTTTAAATTTAAATTTAGTCAAACCCCATTTATCTGCATGGCTCAAAAAATGAGTATTTAGGTAATGAGGCTTATATCCCTAACTTCTTATGGGAAAATCCCTACGCTGTGCTGACATATCTCACTTTATATCTCTCTCACAGAAGGTTTCTCCATAAATTTATTTATAATTAATCACTCTATAAAACCAAATTGTACCTTCTTACTGATAGGAAGGCAGTGGAAGCTGCAGGTAGAGGCAAAATACCATTTGGGGATACCATCTAAATTACAGTACTTGAATACTAAGTGCGTACTAAAATATAGAGCTGGGCGATTAATCGAAAATTAGTCCAAACCTACATTCAGAACCATTCGCTGATGTAATCTTGTCCATGTTGAGTATTTTGATTTTTGTTCTTTTTTTTTTTTTTTTAATTCTCTTAATGTGTCCAAGAAAATGAAAAAGATTCAAGACGATGGAAAGAAATAACTGGTGCCTCATCTTACTAAATACAAAGGATTTCAATTGTTTAAAATATTCTGTAAATAACCATAAATAAATCAGAACCATAAATCTGTGTGTTTCCTTCAGGTATTGTAAAATCACATTGATATGCACTCTTTCATCAGAATTTTGTTTTTTAATAGTTGATCATCTTTACAGTACAAACCTATGAGAACAAAGAAACAACACAAAAAACCCAAAAAGAAAATAATCATTCATTAATCGTAATCGAGGTAACGTGTTCAGTTAGCCTCTGCGTATTCAGCAGGGTGATTCTGTTTTAAACGTCTTATTAAATCTGTTCTTCCTGAATTCCAGTTTTCAGAATTTATTCTTCACGGTTTATTTTTGCGATGTATGTAATCCATGCCGGAGACATGACTGTGTTCAAAATGAATCACGAACTCCTTAGTAGTGTCCCTAGTCCATCATAAGTAATGTGGTATTTAGGGAGACTATCTAGTTGACTAGCTAAGTAGCACTCAAAATACAGCCGAAACCTATAATGCTTCTTTCTCATCATGTTAGCAAACAAACCCTTAAACATGTCTCTCAAACAAATCCTCGAGTGCCTGAGACTTTGAATACTGAACTGACCTGAACTGAATTATGAATTAAAGTTAGTAAAAGCACTGTGCTGTTCATGTGGTTGAGCGGCACAGGATCTGAGACCGGCTGAAGCCGATCACGCTAAAACCGGCCGAATCCGTTCTATATTGAAGGCTTAAATTACTATAAGGTTTACTTCGCCCCACAAAAATACACAAATCAGAAATCATGAAACAGCTGCTGAATGTAAACAGATTTTATTGTGCAGGAGAGATGTGCCTATTTTTGGTAGAAGCATTTTCACTCCCGGTAACACCGGTGTACCGCCCAGCACTAGCTAAAATACATAAATACTAAATGAGTCTGAAGAATGCTACACTGATACACTGTCATTCGGTGCATAATTTGATTTCCCAGGTTTATTTTCAGCTCGTCAGGTTAGTGCTTTGGATAGCAGGGAGGGGAATTATAGCACCTCACGCGTAATAGATCTGATACAGGGGCTTGATTGTATTCTGGTGATTTGTTTTTTAATTTGATGTCAGTCACAAATACGTTTTGGGACCTGGTTTGGGATTTAGCTCATTTTTCAGTCTTGATTACACACAGTTGTCAGTGGATAGTACATCAGAATTGAGTGAAAGATTTCAGGCCTAATATGAAACTTGTTCTTTACAGACTCCATAGAAAAGGAGATGCGCAAACTGTTCAGCATTCCTGATGAGAAGGAGACCAGGCTGTGGAATAAATATATGAGCAACACATTTGAGCCTTTGAACAAGCCAGACAGCACCATTCAGGACGCTGGACTCTACCAGGGGCAGGTAGGAAAACAATAATCTGTTCATGTGGAACAGTGAATCGGAGCTTTCAAGTAGTACTACTCCATTTTCTCCGCAGTGGTTTAGAAAGCTTTCATTCCTGAAGTCAGTATTGTGCTGAACAGTGTATGCATTGTTCAGTGGAATTGGCTTAACGTTTAAATGTACCTTAAATTTACCTTAATGTTAACTTTTGAGGTCCTATATAGCTGTTAGGCCAGGTATGTTTGCTGTAAGTTTGCTCTTCTGATATCAGTTAATGAGAAGTTTTAGAACACGGCAGTTGTTATAAGAGATGATAGAAATTTCAGCCAGTAAATGTGTTTTTTGTCTGAAAATGGTCAAAAAAAGCTGAAAGATATGATGAATGCCTGAAATTTTTGACTGAAACCAATCAATGTTAGGCTGGACCAAAGAGCGTTGACGAATGCAGCTAGTGAACAAACAGAGCTTAGGCAACAAAGGCACACACATGCTCTCTGAAAGCTCATGGCTTTGCCCTAATAGCTTCAAACAATGTGTTTACATAGCGGAGGATGTGATTCAAAGAAATGTGGGACAAGTGAGAGGAATCAATATCAATAGAAATGGAGCAGAGTTGGGTCAAGGGCATGTGAGAGTGCCTGGCAATTCTGGAAATGGAGGTGGCAGATTTACCGTATTTTTCGGACCATAAGGCGCACTTACAATCCTTTAACTTTCTCAAAAATCGACAGTGCCCTTAAAATGCGGTGCGTCTAATGTATGAATTCATTCTGGTTGTGCTTTCTGACCTAGAACCGATTGTAGATGGTACACGGCGCTCATAAATCTGTCAAAATGTTTTAGCATGGCCTTGGTAAGTTACGAAGCTTACGGCCACCGTAGTGCGCAGCATCGCGGAGTAATACGGTATGTGCTTCAGCATTAGGGTACGTGCATTCATTCATTCATTCATTTTCGAAGCGGATTTCAAACACAACGCTATCAGTCACGCAGTACAACACGGACATAGAGCAGCTGTGAGAGAATTCAACATTAACGAATCAATGGTACGGAAGTGGAGGAAGCAAGAAGACGCCCTGCGCCAGGTAAAGACCAAACTGAATTTCCGACGGAACTTAAGAGTTTTGTTTCATTTAATGCGCCTTATAACCCGGTGCGCTTTATGTATGAAAATATACCCGTTAGCAGCCGATCGTTGATATTGCGCCTTATAACCTGGTGCGCTTTATAGCCCGAAAAATACGGTACTGGCTAAATAAACAAATGCATATTTGCACATGTATAATGTAAGTTTGGACAAGATCCAATGGTGTGATAAGGTTATTATCCTACTTAACCCATATGTTAGGTTTCCAGATACGTTAGCAGAAATACTTGTAATTTACGCCCTCATTCAGCGCGACTTACAATCCAAGTGGGTTAGGGTCTTGCTCAAGGACACAACAGTGGCAGCTCGGCAGAGGTGGGATTTGAACCTTGGACCTTCTGATCCAGAGTCCAATACCATAACCGCTAGACCACCACAGTCCCACAGTCCTCTCCAGCCATCTGGGCTGCAAACAAAGGAGGCGTCAGAGATTCATATTGAATCAGCAAGTCAACTGAGCATGCCCTGGACAGGGCACCAGTCTGTGGCAGGGCCGGGTAGGAGTTGCTGTTGCAGGGGGATGATCCCCTGACTTGGAGCCGGTTGTGTCAGCATGGAATCCCCAACTCACTGCCAGGACTGTGGTGGGAATTCCCAAGCTCCCGGTCAGCAGTCTAGCCCCTTAACCATTCAGCAAACCCTGCATACAAATTTGGAACCCTTCCAGATGATCCCTATAATTTACTGTCATGTTAACTGTTTATTAAAACCTACAGAAATTGTCATAGGTTCAAACTTTACATGTTCCCATGAATACCCAAACCTTTGCATTAGACTGTACTATCAGTCTTTTTACAGTGAATATGAGTCATCACATCCTGAACAGTTCTATACATTTGCTGTGCATTTCTACATTCATTGGTTAGCACAGAGAGGTACATGGCTGTAGCTCTTTAGCCCCCTGTTATTTTGATACCATATGATACCAGTGAGACTCCGTTTCGTTTTATTCACTTCTCTGTAAACAAACCATGGTATCAGCGAGATAACACCCACCAAACTCGTGCTTTAAAGAGATAACAAGCTTGGCAGAGGAAACAGAACTTTGGGTTGTGGGCTTCTGCACCGCCACATATTACAAAACAGTTCACGTTATCTCTTGCATATTGGTCTCTAAAATGAGACATGGCATGAAGTGAGACCTGTGTCATTGTTAAGCTGTAATGTGGGGGCACCGCTTGTCTGATCATATGAATCCACGGACCCAGCCCAAATCTTGAAGAGCACTGAGAGTATAGAACCTGCCCCTGACCAAATGGGGGTGGAATACACAGAGTGTACAGAGCACAACAACCTGAGAAACTGAGAGAACTGGACTTCATTGGTGACAGTGAAACCAGAACTGACCTTTATGGCACCGGTTAACTGAAATGTAGCTCCGTATCCGACAGACCTCATCTTGCCAGAGGCGGGATACGAACGGAGTGGCTAGCAGTGGAAACCACTTACCTACTGAGCCTCTCTGGTTTGTAAACTGGAAGCATATTCCTACTTTATTTGCTGACATATTGGCTTGAACCTAATGAACTCGTTGTGCATTTGCAACACATTACCATAGTACCGCTAAAATAGGAGCTCGTGCCATTTACAGTGGTGCTTGAAAGTTTGTGAACCCTTTAGAATTTTCTGTATTTCTGCATAAATATGACTTAAAACATTAGATTTTGACATAAGTTCCTAAAAGTAGATAAAGAGAACCCAGTTAAACAAAATGAGACAAAACCATATTCATACTTGGTCATTTATTTACTGAGGAAAATTGATCCAATATTACATATTAGTGAGTGGCAAAAGTATGGTGAACCTCCAGGATTAGCAGTTTAATTTGAAGGTGAAATTAGAGTCAGGTGTTTTCAATCCATGGGATGACAATCAGGTGGTGGTGGGCACCCTGTTTTATTTAAAGTACAGGGATCTATCAAAGTCTGCTCTTCACAACACATGTTTGTGGAAGTGTATCATGGCACGAACAAAGGAGATTTCTGAGGAGCTCAGAAAAAGAGTTGTTGATGCTCATCAGGCTGGAAAAGGTTACAAAACCATCTCTAAAGAGTTTGGACTCCCAATCCACAGTCAGACAGATTGTGTACAAATGGAGGAAATTCAAGACCATTGTCACCCCTCCCCCAGGAGTGGTCGACCAACAAAGATCACTCCAAGAGCAAGGTGTGTGTAATAGTTGGCGAGGTCACAAAGGACCCCAGGGTAACTTCTAAGCAACTGAAGGCCTCTCTCACATTGGCTAATGTTTAATGTTCATGAGTCCACCATCAGAAAGAAACAATGAACAAACAAATGGTTGTGCATGGCAGGGTTACAAGGAGAAAGCCACTGCTCTCCAAAAGAACATTGCTGCTCGTCTGCAGTTTGCTAAAGATCACGTGGACGAGCCAGAAGGCTACTGGAAGAATGTGTTTGTGGATGGATGAGACCAAAATAGAACTTTTGGTTTTTTGAAAAGAAAAGCGTTATGTTTGGAGAAAAGGAGGAAAACTCCACCATAAGAACATTATCCCATCTGTGAAACATGGTGGTGGTAGTATCATGGTTTGGGCCTGTTTGTTGCATCTGGGCAGGACGGCTTGCCATCATTGATGGAACAATGAATTCTGAATTATATCAGAGAATTCTAAAGGAAAATGTCAGGACATCTGTCCATGAACTGAATCTCAAGAGAAGGTGGGTCATGCAGCAAGACAACGACCCTAAGCACAAAGCCGTTCTACCAAAGAATGGTTACAGAAGAATAAAGTTCATGTTTTGGAATGTCCAAGTCAAAGTCCTGACCTTAATCCAATGGAAATGTTTGTGGAAGAACCTGAAAGGCGAGCAGCTAATGTGAGGAAACCCACCAACATCCCAGAGCTGAAGCTGTTCTGTACGGAGGAATGGGCTAAAATTCCTCCAAGCCGGTGTGCAGGACTGATCAACAGTTACAGGAAACGTTTAGCTGCAGTTATTGCTGCACAGGGGGGGTCACACCAGATACTGAAAGCAAAAGGTTCACATACTTTTGCCACTCACTAATATGTAATATTGGGATCATTTTCCCTCAACAAATAAATGACCAAGTATAATAATTGTGTCTCATTTGTTTAAACTGGGTTCTCTTTATCTACTTTTTAGACTTGTGTGAGAATATGATGATGTTTTAGGTCATATTTATGCAGAAATATAGAAAATTGTAAGGGTTTCACAAACTTTCAAGCATCACTGTAGGTGCGGATAGCTGCAGTTAGATTCCTGCGGTTAGATCAAATGTCTTAGTATTACTGCATTACTGATTGGATCGCTAACTAACTTGTTCCTGCCTTCTACAAAACTAAATCAAATCCCATTGGATGTCGTCTCTGCCAAACATTTTCGTCTTTTTTTATTCGCTGACAAAAGCGTGAGTTCATTTCGACCTGAGTCTCAGTGCTCTACAGGGTGAGGATGGGCTCGTGTCTGTCACGGACATGGTCAACGTTGCCCCCGTGTTACATAAATTTGTGCAGATATTTCACTTAAATCCATAAAGTCATTAGATATGTTTAAATTCACTTCTTTTTGCAGATTTTAGTTATAGAGCAGAAGAACGAGGACGGATCTTGGCCCCGAGGGTCCTCCACAACGAAGTAAGTGGTTAGCATGTTGGATGGCAGTAGAAGGATGTCTTGTCTTTCACTCTTCTGTTCGAGTGATGTTTAGAGGTAGCAAAGTGTATAGTGTTGGTCCCAACCGTACTCCTATAAGTAAGCCCTTCACTACAACAGACTCGAAAACCTTTTAACAGCCCACTTAGTACTGGCTTTAATTAGCCTGCTTCTCTTTCATCACCTTTTCTATTCATTATTTTACTTATCTATTGTTTGTTTGCTTTGTTTTTAAGTAATTGCATTGCTCTGCGCATACTTTGCTTCCCCGACGGCCCGCTTTGTTTTCCTACGGGTGATAAAACTTGCTTTTTCTCCAAGCTTTAACTTCATTTCTTCTAACTCATGATATTTTTATCTTTTGAAGGTCATCTGGTGCTTCCAATCTCTCTGCTTTGCCAAAGATCTCCCCATCATCTCTCACAAACAATCATAACAGCAGCTTCAGCAGCAGGAAGTAAGGCGTGGTTCGGTGGGCGGGGTTTATGGGAGGGCCTGGTTTAACGTAGTACAAACCATAGCAGAACAGCATGGGTTTGTGTGTGCTTGCATCCAAGTACGCCAAATAGCCGCCTTTCCCTCGTTCTCTCGTCAGTCAGCACTAAAGGATTTCCGTGTCAATACTAACACCCTGGTAAAATATTAATGGCTGCTTCA
Source organism: Ancistrus triradiatus (assembly GCA_025084515.1). Classification (NCBI taxonomy): domain Eukaryota; kingdom Metazoa; phylum Chordata; class Actinopteri; order Siluriformes; family Loricariidae; genus Ancistrus; species Ancistrus triradiatus. The sequence goes on along the minus strand of JAJAGP010002694.1, from coordinate 17,231 downwards.
GTTTGCTGCCTGCATTATTCAAAGTGCATGAGGGGAAGGAGGGAGGGAAGAGTTTGGAGTATTGGGACCGAGCCTCTGCGTGCATCTCTGCTAGTTTGAGAGTGTGTGTGTGTGTGTGTGTGTGTGTGTGTGTGTGTGTGTTGATCTTCCTCTGCAGTGTAGCACTGCTTTATCTGCATTCAGTCTGATGGATATAAACACACCGGTCACTTTATTAGGTACACCTTCTTGTTTCTACACTCATTGCCCTTTGTATCAGTTCCACTTACTGTGTAGAAGCACTTTGTAGTCTGTAGTCCTGTCTACATACTTTTAGTCCCCTTTACTCTGTAAGCACAGATCAGGTACTATTTGGTTGGTGCATCAATTCTCAGCACTGCAGTGACACTGATGTGGTGGTGGTGTGCTGGTATGAATGGATCAGACACAGCAGTGCTGCTGGAGTTTCTAAACACTGTGTTTACTCCCTGTGCACTCCATTAGACACACCTACCACATTGTTCCAGCTTGTAGATGTAAAGTCAGAGACAGTAGCTCATCTGTTGTGGCAGATTCTGTTAGTCATCCTCCAAATCTTCATCAGTGCTCACTGGATGCTGGTGCCTGGATTTTTCGGAAGGTGGACTGGTTTCAGTCCAGCAGTGACACTGAGGTGTTGAAAACCTCCAGCAGCACTGCTGTGTCTGATCCACCAGCACAACACACACTAACACACCACCACATCAGTGTGACTGCAGTGCTGAGAATTGACCCACCACCCAAATAGTACCTGATCTGTGGGGGTCCTGCCCATTAGAGAACCGAGTAAAGGGGACTAACATCACTAACCGATGGACTACAGTCTGTAATTGTAGAACTACAAAGTGCTTCTGTATGGTACGAGGAACTGAGAAACCTGTAGAAGGTGGTGTGCCTAATAAAGTGATCAGTGAATGCACCTTTTTTAAAGCCTTTTTTTATGGGTGAAAGCTCAGCCCGTTCTTTCGATATTACTTTTAAGCAGCGGTCATACTGGATTTTCCAGGCTGCAGTATGTGCTGCATAATTTGGGTTTTCCAAATTCATGAAGCTTTTCAGTGACCAGCTAGGATTAACCAGCTCCCACCAGTATGCACATAACAAATAATCCTGTTCTGACACTGCATTTTGGGCACCATTTCATTCACCCTCTGTGTGAAAGAGCATGTCCTAAAGCCAAAACAGTAGTTTCAGTTCTAATAGGTGACCCCCAGCTTTGTGATCTTGTTTCTTGTGCTTCGCGCCGTCCAAAACTGGCAGGGTGGATGCAAAATGAACCGCTCTTGGAAACGTACCATGTACCTCTTCCTTCCTTCCTTCTTTTTCCACCTCCAAATTCGATTTGGGTCTGACATGACCGCTGCTTTATTCCAGACATATCAAGGTGTTGACTGTACACGCCTGTAGACAAACTGGCCAGAGTTTGGTCATTTTTAGCCCAACTTAATATGCATGGCTTAATATACAGGCTTGTTTTTAGTCAGACGTTCTAAACATTTACACTTAATCTTTCATAAATCTTATCTGAATTGTATCACATGTCCATATTTCATAGTTACATTGGATTCCAGGCAGCCAGATCGCTGTGCTACACATAATATGTAAATCAGTCGACCACTGGACCACTTTTGTGTTGTTTTTAGATATATGCACTTGAGTGCTATTACTTGATCTCTTTGTTGTCATTAAGGGAGGAGTAAATGCCAACTTTGGGAGTTAAAGTTTAGAAGTAGATGGCTGTTACAGTCGTTTAATACAGTGGCGAGCCTGAGCGCAGCCATAGCAAGTGCCGAAACTGTTTAGTGTTTAAGTAGTTCTTTTTTCGGGATGCGGCATCTGTCCTGATTGTTATTACAAATTAAAAAGTTCTTGTGTTCACCAACTATAAATGTAGTCCATAATTCATTGGCCGGCCATGCAGGGATGGGTGTCGTAAAGTATCGCGCTTGGTTTTGGCACTCAAATGGGGCTTGGTGAGAGAAATGCATTCACACTTATTCAATATGTGGCCACGATGCATCTCAGACCTCCTCCTGAACTGGTTCAGATTTAAATGACCCTGGAGGTTTCATGTGTATCACAGTTTGATCTGGATAGGTGTAAGCCACATCAAAAATGTATGAGTAAATATATCCGACACGCATTTATATCAGATTTCAATCCTATTGCCCAAAGTACTTCAGAAGGAGATTTGAGATGCAATCTCGCGGTGTATTAAGTGTGTGAAAATGCATCTGTCTCACCCTGGGATGCATCTGACTAACAAAACCCCGCCCAACATGGCACAGGTGATCCATGAGATCGAAGTCTTAGCTTAAGTAATTTAAAGAGATTATGTAAAATCGCCATGTTTGATGCAGCAATCGTTGTTGCAGTTAAAACCAGTGGACAGTAGAGGAAGTGGATGGTCCTGTACTAAGCGCCGACTTCCAGATTGCTGTGTGGGTCTGGTAATGTGTCAGATTGGAGTTGTATTTGGCTTAAGGGCATAAGCATGGGGTTAATCTACACATATCCAGACACAAGACCAAACACAGCAGATTCACCTTTAAGCCATAGTCAAGTTTTCTTGGACGTGTAGCTGCTGTAGCACCTGTATGGTTAAGTTTGTAAGGAAGAACTCTCTGTATGTAACCTGTACACTCACGTTCACTTTATTAGGTACACCTCCTGGCTTCTACACTCCATCATCCTTTTAATCAGTTCCACTTACATAGATGCAGTTTGGAGCTCTACAAGTCCATCTGTTTCTTTACATACTTTGTTCCCTTTACTCTGTGGGGACTGTGGTAGGCTAGTGGTTAAGGTCCTGGACTATAGACCAGAAGGTCAAGGGTTGAAATCCCGCATCTGCCAAGCTGTTGGGTCCTTGAGCAAGGCCCTTAACCCACAATTGCTTGGATTGTAAGACTGTTTCAATTGGAAGTCGCTCTGGATAAGGGTGTCTGCTAAATGCTGTAAATGTGTCGTGCTGGTATGAGTGGATCAGACACAGCAGTGCTGCTGGAGGTTTTAAACACTGTGCACTCCATTAGATACATCTACCATGTTGCTCCACCTTGTAGATGTAAAGTCAGAGACAGCAGCTCATCTTTTGTTGCACGGTTTGTGTTAGTCATCTTCTAATCTTTCATCAGTGCTCACAGGATGCTGGTGGCTGGACATTTTTGGGCTATTTAGAGTGTGTAACTCTTCCAGCAGCACTGCTGTGTCTGATCCACTTGTACCTTACAACACTGCAGTCACTGCAGTACTGAGAATGATCCACCACCCAATTAGTATCTGTGGTGGTTCTGTGAGGGTCCTGTTCGTTAGAAACCAGATGTAGAGAAACAGATAATTCAGAACACTAACTGTGGAAGTAAAAAGTGGTTCTATGTGCTTTGTGTAGAAACAGGAAGGTGTACCTAATAAAGTGATCAGTGAGTGTGCATAAGCCTACATAGATTTGTCATTTAGGGTTTTTGTCATCCAGCTGACAGATTCTGAAAGATTTGGTCCATTTTAGTTTATCTTGATGTCAGACTGATGTTTTAAAACGCACTGTCAGGATTCAGCTGAATTCCTGTTTGAATGTGAACAGCAGTGTGGCTATTGTTCGTTTTTCTGCATGCTAGGGAGTGTAAGTTGTAGGTGTAGACTGTTCAAAGTTTAATTAAATAAAACCCAGTGTGCTGTAGGCGTAAGGCTCAGATGGTTTTATCTTGGGGGAATGTCTCGGTTAATTATGTTAACTGGGAGATGATGTCTTTTCTCTGTGTTGTAACGGTTTGAATGTGAACGCATTAACTGAGAGGGTAGGAGAATTATTTTTGAGAACTGGAAACCCTAATCTATAGACTGGTGAATAAAGAGCATACACACCGCCCGTTCAAACATGGCTTAGGAGAGCACAGGACTGCAATGAACACTGCCTTGTGTTTATTGACTGTCCTACTCTGATGCAATGCTTACTAAAGACCTGGGACCTCATTTATAAAAGGTTCATATAGAACCTTGGTGTTGCGTTAAACTGTATTTGCGAATTAGGACTTCTAAAGCCAGCAATGTATATAATAACATTGAGTTTACATGTTCTTTTAATGTACTGATACATTACTGGGCAGCCTAGGTTTCATAACAGTGTTATATAACTGAGTGAGTGGCTCAATTATGTGGTGAATTATTAATTATGGTGTGATCTCTTGGTGCAGCGCCAGTTTGCTAGCCCACCACTGCAGTGACCTGGGTTCAAACCCTGTCAGTGCATTCTAGCTGGGTTTGGCCTGTGGAACTATATTGGAAGGTCCAGTTCAAATCCCACCTTTGCCAAGCTACCACTGTTGGCTCCTTGAGCAATGGTCTTAACCCACAATTGGACTGTATGACTGGATAAGGGCGTCTGCTATATGACGTAAATGTTGGTGTAAGTTGCCCATGTCTGCTGGAGGGAGGACGGTATGAGTATGATATCCCCGTCATCCTTAACCAGACCTGCTATGAATTGGTGCCCTGTTCAGTGGACATGCTTGCTTCAGCCCAGTGAATTCCAGGGCAGGTTCTGGAACTCCTCCTGACCCTGACCAGTATATGAGGGGTTAAAGTGTAAAAACAGACGAAAAAGAAAACCAAGACGTTTCAATAGACTATTGCAGAGATTAAGTTTATATACTTGTTGTACATATAGATGATTCTGCCATTGGCAAAGCAATACGTCTTCTGGATGTTTTGAACAGAAACAAGAATATTATTTATGCGCTGAAATATTGGCTGCTGAAAGGAGAAAAGTGACTGAAGTTTTGACTGTAGAACGTTTGTTAGGCTCGGCCAGAGTGTGGAGACGAATGCGGATAGCAACGATTGCTTGGATGGACAAACAAACTCAAAGCATGTGGCTTCAGCTGCTTTAGACAAGGGGTTTAAATAGCAGAGGATCTGGGTAAGGAAATGAAGGACAGGTGAGAGGAATCAATATGCTGGCGGTTGGGATCACTTCCAGTGCAGGGCTGGCTTGGTACCGTTTCTGAGCCTTCGAGCGCTGGAACCAGAGGTTGTAGTCATAGGAGTTAAAAAGCTATAAAATCAGCTGTTAAAATGTAATACTAAAATTATATGAATGGTAATAAAACACTGATAGTTTCTCCACTATGCATCCAGCTCAAGCAGCTGCAGATTGCCCTTATTTTCAGTTGTCAGTCAGTCTTTTATTTTTATTGTCAGTCTTTTCACTATCTCCAGACATTAGACTGACAATAAAATCCTTTTTTTACTACATGTTATGCTAAAAAGAAACATCAGCTATTAGCTCAACATGTTCAGTATTTCTGTTTTTATTTTGGTGCATCACTTATTAATATCTGGGGCTACCAATGCTTGTGTCATTCCATATATGGATATTTTGAAGGCGTTCTATAAGTGGAGCTGATGCACATGGTGCTAGATTTAAAGAAATATTAATGAACAGGTTACTGGTAAGAGTTTAGCGACATTTTTGTGTGTTTGAAGGATTTATAAACCACTGGTAGGCTCTTGTTGGTAAAGTGTGAATATCCACGTTTAGGATTTTATGCACGTCTTTATAAATGAGGTCCTAGGTATCAGGGGAGAGCACTCTGGAGCAGAAAACATCCATATCCACATTTAATAAAGTTGCTCTGTTCCTTTGCACCTTTTCAAAATTGATTTTCCTTCTTTATTTATTTATTTTTGAGAAGATTTATATCGCCATGGTGCATTTCCTGTCTGATTGTCGTGTAAGAACGCAAATGTTCCATATTGTGTGTGTGTTGTGGTAGCTGTTTTGAATACGTATTGCCTTTTTATGGCATCTCACACCTGGCGTAGTACACTGACAAAAACTGATTTCTCAGATACACATGCAGTATTAGAAACTACGAAGGGATCTGTTCACGTGAAGAATAAAACAAACACAATAGTCGATACAGTGTTATCTATTTGTTTAATGAGTGTTGTGAGGGTTTCAATCTTTCTGCTGTAAGTTACATACAAAGGAAATGTTCTCTGCTTAACAGCCATACGATGATCGTCATGATCACGGAGTACAGATCGATATAGAGTCCAAAATGAGTTCTGAAAGTAGATCGGTTATTATATGGATTGAGAGCCAAGGAGAAGCTGTGAAAATGGAGAGAAAATTGCTGCATTGGCAGAGGAAGAGTGTTCAGAAAGAGGAATTACTGTTTGAGTTGGTTGCAGTCAGAGGAGCGCGAGTGGCATCCTGAAGAAGCGAAGAGCGACAGGATTGGTAAAGGACAGAAAGATTCCTTGGAGAAAGAGAAAGAGCTACAAGAGAGGAAGCAGTTTGGTCAGACAGCACAAGTCTGCAGATAGAACCTATACATTACTGATATAGCTTTCTGTGTATGTATACATGTTATTTAATTGTTGTTGTGACAAAAAGGCATTTGAGAAATGTGCATTGCGTAAAGACACATGATCTTTGCAACCCTAATCTAGCATGGTCTTGTAATACTGGAGCCTGGCCCTCTAGTATGGGAGGCTGGCACTCTATAACTGGAGGCTGACCTGTAGTACTAATGGCTTGCCCTAAAGACCTGGAGTTTGGCCCTGTAGAACAGTATGCTGGCCCTCTAGTCCTGGAGACTGACCTGTTATTCCTGGAGACCGACAATTTAGTCCTGGAGACCAACCTTTGTGGCTGGCCCTCTAGTATGGAAGGCTGGCACTCTATAACTGGAGACTGGCCTGTAGTACTAATGGCTTGCCCTACAGACCTGGAAGTTTGGCCCTGTAGATAAACAGTGTATGCTGGCCTCTGTCCTGGAGACCGACCTGTTTCATGGAGACCGACCATTAGTCCTGGAGACCAACCCTTTGTGGTGGCCCTTCTAGTATGGAAGGCTGGCACGCTAACTGGAGACTGGCCTGTAGTACTAGGGCTTGACCTTACAGGAACTGGAGTTGGCCCTGTTTGAGTAACAGATATTGCTGGCCCTCTCGTCCTGGAGACTGACCTGTTATTTGGCTGAGGACCGACAATTGTCCTGGGTGTGTGTGGTAAGACCTGTTTGTGGTGGGCCTCTAGAGAAGTGAAGGCTGGCACTCTATAAAATGGAGACTGGCCGTAGTACTAATGCTTGCCTCAGGACCTGGAGTTTGGGCACTGTAGACAGTATGCGGCCCTCTAGTCCTGGGGGAGACCGACATGTTATTTCATGGAGACCACGACCATTTTAGTCTGGCAGGGACCCCCACCTTTGTGGCTGGCCCTCTAGTATGGAAGGCTGCACGTCTAACTGGGAGGTACTGGCCATTGTGTAAGACAAGGGTGGGCATGCCCCTACAGACCGTGTGAGTTTGGGCCCATGGAACTCCCTCGCCAACCCTTGCTCGCCCTCTAGGTCTGGACAGACCCCGCACCAAATTTGACAGGGCGCACAGACACTTTTGGTCGTGTGGCTCAACACAGTATCGGAACGCGGACATGGCGGGTCCCATCTATTAATTGAACGTTGAGATGAGGCTGGCACCATGTAGGTATTCAAAGTGTGCGTTGTGTACCCTAACGAGATGTGGAGCTTTGTCCGTAGTAGACACGCGGGACCGTTAAAGAGCATGGCCCTCAGTGCACTCACGTCACTGCACTGGGGATTGATCACCGATCCGTGTTTGATGTAGCTGACTGGTGAGCCCGTGACAGCCACACAATTTGAGGTCCTGAGAGAGCACCTGTCAGACACCACGGTGGTGGTGGCCGTGCCCCTCTATATGGAAGGCTGGACTATAACGGAGACTGCCGGTAGTTACTAGTGGTGCCCACAGCCCTGGAGTTTGGCCCTGTAGAAAGAATGCTGGCCATCTATCCTGGAGACCGACCTTGTTATTCCTGGAGGACTGACCATTTAGTCCTGGGAGCCCAACCCCTTTGTGGCTGGCCCTCTAGTATGGGAGGTGCACTCTATAACTGGAGAGAACCTGCTGTAGTACTAGTGGCTTGCCCTACAGCTGGAGTTTGGCCCTGTAGACAGATGCTGGCCCTCTAGTTCCTGTGAGACCGACCTGTTTATTTTTTTTTCATGGAGACTTGACCATGTAGCCCTATGGATCTAGAGACCAGTCCTGTTCTATTGTAGGCTGACCCTTTAGTCGGAGGTGGTCTTGTGAACTGGAGGTGACCTTGTAGACTTCTGATTGGCCCTGTAGTCCTGGGACTGCTGGCCCTCCTCTAGCATGGGAGGACTGAACCTCTAGACCTGGAGGGCCAGCCCCCATAGTAAACGGGGAGTTCGGCTCTCTACCTTTATAAAATCTGTATATATAATACAACCACACATATATATATATATATATATATATATATATATATATGAACAGCAAGAATGGAACCGTGGAAACCAGACATGACAAGTTGAATGTACTATCATTCAGTTGAACGTAGCCGTCAAGGCACAAATTAAGCTAAATAGCATATAGTAAGTAATGAACTGTACGTCTGGTGGTGAGGCATTATGCATGGTTTAGTGTTGATGAAGATGGTTAACAGCTGGAGGTAAACAAACCCTGTTTGCTCTTACCCCTTCTTTCTCCACTTGCTGCTACTCTTATGTCTTTCAGTTTTCTCTGTACTTCTGTGGGTTCTGTTTATATATGGTATTATAGCACAGGTATGCACTGCTTAACATCCACATTAGGTTCTGTGAAACAGGACATTGACCGGACATTAGTCACATAGTAGTTCAGGTACTTGCAGGTAGTGTTTTATTTTATATAATAATAGTAATTAAGACAATATGAAGACATTTAGTACAGTACTCTATAATACAGTAATTCTTATCTTTGTATCTCTTCTAAAATTTGAAACACTAACCAAAAACAAAAATGAGAATGCTGCCATGTTGTGCTCTGCTTTTCAAGACTGCAGTTCTCATTCTGTCAGCAAGTGTTTACTAGTACTAGATTTTCGTCATTCAGACTTGAATAAGATGTAAATAAGACCGTTTTTATTGCCGTTTAATCTTAATAAATCTTAAGACCTTGGATGTTAAAGTAAATGCACGTTGATTGATTGGACGTTAAATGGCTCATACCTGTACTAAAATTTGGGATATGGCCCTGGCTGAAACTACACCCACTGCCTGATTAGCTACCTATAGATACGTATCCATCATGCTCTGTCGCCCTTTTTGGAGGATTTTTTTCACCTACCTCCTCCAACATCTCAGTATTATTGTAATACAGATAATAATAAATAAATACAAATTGGGAGGCCGAATCCTCAGAGTTCTTTTTCTTCCCTTTTCCTTCCCTTCTAGTAACAACTGCATTTTTGAACACCAGAGGGCGCAGTTAAACGTCATGCTCCCAATGTGTAACATTCCAAAGACATTACATTTACATTATAGCATTTAGCAGACGCCCTTACCCAGAGCCTCTTACAATCCAAGCAATTGTGGGTTGAGGGTCTTGCTCAAGGAGCCAACAGTGGCAGCTGGGCAGAGGTGGGATTTGAACCCTGGACCTTCTGGTCCAGAGTCCAGCACCTTAACCACTAGGCACAGAGATGTTAGGTTAATTGGTTTCCCTAAAGTACCCTTAGTGTGTGTATGTGCCCTACAACTACAATGGATTGGGGCACTGTCTAGGGTTGTTCCTGCCTTGCGCCCTGTGTTGTCGGCTTGGCTCTAGTTTTCCTGCGACCCTGATTAGGATTAAGTAAGGATAAGAAAATGAATGAATGAATGAATGGATATTGTGAATTGTTCTTCAGAAATAAAAAAGGGATATTCTTACTCGGTTATTTACGATATGGAGACACTACAATATGACAATTTATTTATATTTTTAAACCTCTGTTTCTCGGAATTAATTATCATCGCAAGGGATTAAAGGATTTTTAAAAAATGCCCACACAATTCAAGAAAATGTGCAATGTTTTGCATTGTTCACACTCCAGAAAATCTAATTGCTCAGTATTGAATCGAATCGTGGGCAGGGTGCCCCTATAAGCACGTCTGTACTCGCAGATTTCCTGTTTTTTTTCGGTCCCTCTCTCTTTCTCCGTGTGTGATTTGTACCTCTGCGTACTCTGCAGTCCTGTTGACCTTTACACCATATTGGACCTGCTCCCTTGTTGTTTGTGTTTAGGCCAGAGTGTTTAGTTGCACTCCTCCCTCACCTCTTCCCTGGATCGTACCGCCGAAGGTTGTGCACCTCCGAAATGCTTAGTCACTCGTTAGGATTGCCTGACGAGTCTCGTCTAGATGGCATAGCACCTGGATTGCTTAGCATACTGCAACCTCAGCTAGCGCTCCCTCTCTCTCGCTCCCTTTTTCTCTCTTCCCCCACCCTCCCCCTCGGTGCACATCCCACCAGCTCCTGAAGCTGCCTTACTAGCTTTCTGCTGCTGCCATTGCTATAAATATCCTCGCCCCTCGCGCGCTCTTCTTTCTCTTTCTCTCTCTGGCGCGTGAGGGACAGGACGAGCCAGGATGACACTCCCGGCCTGCAGAGCTCACCTTCTTCAGCACTGACCGGGAGCCGCTCTGTTTTTCCTCTCTCCTCTCTGTCCTTCTCTCTCATGTGTTGTGGGGGCATGGCGGCCAAGGGGAGATGCTCCTGTGCTGCTGGTGGTGCCTGAGGCCGGAGAGGCTCGAGAGAGTGCTGAGTGCCGACGCCACACAGCCTGATCAATGGGAGCGAGCCGTGCCCTGCACTCAGAGGTCTGCTGCAAAGCCATGTGCTTTCACTCAGGCCTTCACAGAGGACGGGACAGACTCTGAGATTAGTTGCAGAGCATGCTGTGTTTGATGCTTGAGGGCAGTTCAGACTAGGACAGGGTAGGATTTTAGACGGCGGCGGGACAGGAAACTTAGACGGCGGCGCATTCGTGATGATGCAGCTCGTCTTCTCATCGTGTTTTTCTTTTGATTTGTCAGGCTGTTTGCTTGCTCTGATTCTTTCTCACACTTATATTCCACTCTCTCTCTTTCTCTTGACTTTGACTGCAGTGTGAAAAACTCTAGCTATAGCCTTTCGTCCTACCCCACCTACTGCAGTTATGAGTACTCCGACCAGAGCAGGCACAGCGAGAAAGCTGGCCTGTGTGGCCTCTCCAACCTGGGAAACACCTGCTTCATGAACTCCGCTACACAGGTAGGCTTCAGCTTCTCACACCGTCCACTACGGAGGTCCCGATGCAGTGTTTTCATCTCGGTCTTCTTTTGGTACATTGATGTAGACTGACTGGCGATACTGAATACAGTGGTACCTCGGTTCTCGGCCACCTTAGGACGAGTCGATTGTGACTGGAAAGATTTGTCTCGGTTCTCGTCGTTTGCTCGGTACTCGGCGCTTGCTTGAACCTGTATGAGTCGAGTCGCGTGACTCGTTTCAGCCAAACCTGATTCACGATTCTGTACTCTTAGTGCAGATAAGCATCCCTGGGTTTATAAGAGCCAAACAAAAGCAAAACAGGAATCAAATGCTGCAGTTAGCTTAGCAGTCATGCTAACGCCCGGAGTTCATCAATAGAGTAAGTGTTTTGCTTTAACTTTTCACTTTCAATCCATTATTTTTCACTAAGTTACGTGAGATTTTCAACACTATTATACAATAAGCTTTGTGTAAATGATTTTGGCTATAGGTTAATAAGTGTTTTAAATATTAACCTACTTATCATAGTGTCCTTTTCATTTCTCCGCTATGATACAGTATAAACCGCTCTACTAAACTCGTTAATCTCCACAGTTCATGATACAATTAACTTATGATGGGTTTGTTGGAACACATCTGTACAATACAGTACAACTCCATTAACGCATATAATGGCTTATACAGTGTGGATTTTCTGTGGGTCTGGAATGGATTCATTCATTATGGGAATGTTTTTCATATTGAAAAAATTCGGTTCTTGACAAGCCTTCTGGAACGAATTAGCAACAAGAACCGAGGTACCACTGTATAAGCAACAAAACATGGATTTGTAAAGAGTTTTGAATTATGGAAAATGTCTATAGATTTAATTTACTCTCAAACTAATAAACTAATTAGTTGCAACAACTTTATTCATTGAATTGCTTTTTTTTGTTGCTCGTACTTGACAGTAAAGGAATAGCCTTTACTTTAAAAAGTAGACCAAAGTCATACGAGTGGAATGCATTTGTTACTTTTTAATACACACAAGCGCTGTTTAATGACTGTCCCTTAACAACGATGATAAATTCTAATATAAATAAATAAAAGTCTGTATCTGTAACAAGCTGTAAATGGTGTTTGCATGTGTATTGTTGGAGTTGTGGAGCTGATCCCCTAGTGGGCAGTTACTTTCCCTATGGAAAACCATAATACCCTACTGAAATCCTTGCCTGTTGTCACATTATACCATGAAAATGAAAATAATGTCTAACCTTATTTGCACATTATAGCACTCATGATCAAAATGAAAATAACACTTAAAAAAAAATTCTGATACATTTTTATTACTTAATTATTAAAATTCCTTTTTTGGATAAGTAATCAGCCCTTTAGAATGACCATTTTAAACTTGCTCAGGTACAACCAATCACATTTACATTTACAGCATTTAGCAGACGCCCTTATCCAGAGCCACTTACAATTGATACAGTCTTACAATCCAAGCAATTGTGGGTTAAAGGCCTTGCTTGGCAGAGGTGGGATTTGAACCCTGGACCTTCTGGTCCATAGTCCAGTACCTTACCCGCTAGGCCACCACAGTCCCTTCCGCCTTCCTAGTTTTTATTACTTCGGAATAAACCCAGCTGTTTCTTGAGGGTTCCACTACTAGTAGTGCATCGTAGCACCATGCTGAAGGTGCTTTCAGAGGGGATCAGTGATAAAGCTGGGGAAGTTAGGAGAAGGATGCAAGAAGATTTCAGTGGATTTAACTATCCTTTTGAGTACCGTTCAGAGCATTATCAAGAAGTGGAAAGTGTATGGCACCACCAACACCTTGCCCAGATAGAGTTGTCCTTCCAAGCTGGATGACTGAGCCAAGAGGAGACTGATCAGGGAAGCTACCATGAGGCCTTTGACAACTTTAAAGGACTTACATATGGCTGGGATTGGTCATTCTGTGCACGTGACGGCAATATCACAAGCTTTACACAAAGCTCATCTGGCAAAAAGTCAACCTGGAAACCCAGACTGAACTTTTTGGATTGAACTTGTCAGGCAAAAGTGACTTGGTATGAAGATTTTCTATAGGCACTGTACCTGTGTAATGTAGTTAGCTGGGAGGGTGTCGGTAGAGAGAAGAAATGGGGAAATGGGGTTTGATTCTGTCAAAAACAAAACTGTCAGTCTTTACAATCACTCATTGATCACTGGTGTTTTCAGCGGTGTCTCTGACGCATTTACTTACTGCTTGCACACAGATTTCCTGTGAAAATACCCTTTATATTTACATTACAGCAGCCTAAAAAGATTGTGACTATGGTATTGTCCGATCAGTGTCCATTTCACAGAACGTAACATGGTCATTAGATGGTGCATACCTGCATATAGAATATTTATCTATGATAATGTCACAGCCTGCAGTTTATTCTGAATATGTCTTTGGTAAATAAGAAAAAATTGGTGCCAATGGAAAACACCTCTGTGGGAAGCAGACTGAGACTTTGTAGTGGCAAGTTGTGATGGCACTCACAGCTGTTGGCGTCATTAGGCAAGCTGGTACTCTGTGTTGATCGTGACTGTACTTTTGATTCACAATCAGTCCTTATTTTGAGTCTAGCCTTTGTTTGTGTCCTTCAGTGCTTGAGTAATATTCCTCCGCTCACTGAGTACTTCCTGAAGGACAAGTACCAGGATGAACTGAATGAAGACAACCCTTTAGGAATGAAAGGGGAGATCGCCAAGGCTTACGCCGAGCTCATCAAGCAGCTCTGGTCTGGCAAATACAGCTACGTCACCCCTAGGCCTTTCAAGGTAGGTAGAGCAGTTTGGGCTATTCCCACAGTTCTGTAATCTGGATCATTTGGTTAAAGAGTGGGAGTGTGTTGTGGGATTGTTTAGTGACGTTTTGTGGAATTGAATTAAATGTCAAATGTGTCCTGAAAGTTTCCACTTCATGAAGCAACTCTCTGTTACTTTGTATGTGTTTAGACCCAAGTGGGTCGCTTTGCCCCTCAGTTCTCAGGCTATCAGCAGCAAGACTCCCATGAACTGCTGGCCTTTCTGCTGGACGGCCTGCATGAGGACCTGAATCGTATCAGGAAGAAACCCTACATACAGCTAAAGGATGCTGATGGAAGGCCAGACAAGGTAATCTCCACTGACTGGCTGTGCATTGATCTAAATTCTTCTTTGAAATGTGTTGTTTTTTACTAAGTACTTTTATTTTCTTGTTTTACCCACACTATGTTCTGGTCAGGGTGGGTCGGTATTTACAGAGCACAGGTCAACATGAGTGATAGACGTGCCTGTTTGTTATTCAGGATTTGTGGCTCCTCTGTCTGGCGTCTCAGATAGTTATATGTCTGTATGACACCTGACCTATCTGGAAGGAACTGTTAGTACTTGGAATCCGGTCACTGCAGCGATGGGTCACCTCAGTTCAGGGGCAGAATACGAACTAGTGGCTCAGTGGTTTTATAGGTAGTTCTAACTTATTTATTCAGACTATGTTGGAATGTCAGGGGCCTTGCCATTGTCCTGGTCTGTTGCTTGTAATGACCAGTGAGGGTCAGGTGCCCGTACTGTCCAGGAATGATCATGTGCTCATAGTAACTAGGAAGGGCCAGGTGGTTGGACTGTACAGGAATGTAGAAATGCTTTAGATGACCATTAAGAGTAAGGTGCCTATACTGACTAGGAATGGCAGGTACTCAGAATGACCAGGAAGGGTCAGGTGATTGTTGTGGTCCGTACGTTTCAGGTGCTCGTAATGACCAATAAGTGTCAGGTGCTTATACTGTCCAGCAATGGTCAGGTGCATGTAATGACCAGAAAGGTTCTGGTGCTTGTAATGACAAGGAAGGGTTAGGTGCTAGTAATGACCAGGAATGGTCAGGTCCCTGTAATGATCATCAGCGTTTCTTTGTAATGTAAGTCTATGTGTAGATGTGTTCCTCCTCACCAAAAGCCTCCAATTCCTCCCAGTTCAGCTCTCCACATTTGGGCACTGGGTGTGCGTCAAACAACAAAGACCAGGGGTTCCCCCACTGTACTCTTACCAGTTTGAACTGGGCAAAGTTGGAAATAAAACC
Source organism: Ancistrus triradiatus (assembly GCA_025084515.1). Taxonomy (NCBI): domain Eukaryota; kingdom Metazoa; phylum Chordata; class Actinopteri; order Siluriformes; family Loricariidae; genus Ancistrus; species Ancistrus triradiatus. Next base: position 2,028 of record JAJAGP010002694.1, on the reverse strand, counting down.
TGACCTGATTACTGTTATTATTGTTGTTGACAAATGGCACTTGGTGGGCTGCAATTCACTAGCCCTTGACTCGTACCAGTTTGGCGTGATTTTCCATGTCTGTGGGAGGAGAGGCCAGACAGGGGATCATACTTGTACATTTAGTCCTTTAGCAGACGTTACCGTACCATTTTAGCAGTATAGCAAGTAAATATGGTGTACCTTATTAACCCAACCGCTTTCTTTTCCACTGCATGTTTGAACATGTTATTGTATTGGCACAGGTGTGCAAAGCACCACCGATAGACAGTGTGCTCTCTTCAGTACTGCTCCCACTGAATCGCCCTGCTTTGACTCTCAGGTAGTAGCTGAAGAGGCCTGGGAGAGCCACATCAAGAGGAACGACTCCATCATCGTAGACATTTTTCACGGCCTCTTCAAGTCCACCCTGGTCTGCCCTGTGTGCTCGAAGGTCTCTGTGACCTTTGACCCTTTCTGCTACCTAACACTTCCCCTGCCCATGAAGAAGGAGCGAACACTGGAGGTGTTCCTTGTGCGGCTGGACCCCCTCACCAAACCAACGCAGGTGGTCACTTCATACCATACTGACCATATTTGGATTACTGCAGTTATCTGATTATTCAAGTTGCCATGTAAACAGCGTACTTCGATTTCCTATATCTGATTAAGCCTAGAAATCTGATAAAGAGAGCTGGATTTGAGCTCAGTAATCAGATTTCTCGGCGCATGGAAAGGTAATTCCCGACTTAAGATATTTCGACAGTACGATGGGAATCTGGTAATGACCATTAATACATATTCAGCAAAAACTGCACTCTGAATATTGAATATTCCCGGGCATGCGATATGCAGTTACGATACTGATGAGGAACTCTGCAGTGCCTGACATAGTAGTGATGAGTGCTGGGAAATGTAGTGATGAAAAGCCAGGGTTTTCACTTTTAATATACGCTTCCCGGCCAAAAAAATAGGTCACCACCTGGATTTAACTAAGCAAATAGTTAAAAAAAAGAGCCTCCCATTGGATAATTACTGCATGGGTTTCAGCTGGCAACAAGTACTTTAACCCTAACTGATGCATTGAGTAGCTTCTCATTTGTTAAACAACCATGTCGAAAGACGTCCTGTGGTCGTGGAAAAGATGTTCCTCTGTTTCAGAGAGTCAAATTGTGAAAGAGTGTATCAGGGAGCATGAGCCATCATTATCACACATGGATTGGCCACCACAGAGTCCAGACCTGAACCCCATTGAGAAGCTTTGTTATGTGCTGGAGAAGACTTTGTGGTCCAAATCTCCGTCATCAATACAAGATCTTGGGGGAAAATTAATGCGACTCTGGCCAGAAATAAATGTTGTGACATTGCAGAAGCTGTTTTGTTCAGAGTTGCATTCATTTTTTCCCAAGATCTTGTATTGATGATGGAGATTTGTTCCACTGCACAAAGTCCTCTCCAGCACATGCCAAAGATTCTCAATGGGGTTCAGGTCTGGACTCTGTGGTGGCCAATCCATGTGTGAAAATGATGCCTCATGCTCCCTGATCCACTCTTACACAATTTGACCCTTGATGAACAAATGAACATCTTTTCCACGACCACATGTCTTTCAACATGGTTGTTTAACAAATGCGAAGCTACTCACTGCATCAGTTAGGGCTAAAGAACTTGTTGCCAACTGAAACATAATAGCCAGTGCAGTAATTGAGGCTTTTTTTGAATTATTTAACTATTTGCTTAGTTAAATCTAGGTGGTGACCTTTTTTTTTTGGCCGGGCAGTGTATTATTCCATTAATTTAATGAGATATTAAATACTTTATTATAAAATAAGCTCTCTTAATGATTTCACTGTAGTTTATTGTAAATGTTACAAGCATGTTTAAAGTACATATGCACTATAATACTCTCTGCATTTGCGTGACGTAGGGAGTAACATGGCAGGAGTGATGAGCGCTGGGAAATGTAGTGAGGAAAAGCTGGAGTTGCGGTAGTTGTTTTAAGTTTAAGGTAGAGTATGTTATGATATACAT
>JAJAGP010002693.1:0-102323 GCA_025084515.1 Ancistrus triradiatus | reverse complement strand
TGCCAACAAAGGTTATGTTACAAAGTATTGAGTTGAACGAAATTTATTGACCAAATACTTATTTTCACCATGATTTACAATTAAATTCTTTAAAAATCCTACAATGTGATTTCCTGGATTTTTTTTCCGCATATTGTCTCTTATAGTTGAAGTGTACCTATGATGAAAATTACAGACCTTAATTGACGTTATTCATAATAAACAGACTGATAAATAATTATGTATGCTCATTGTACCATTGCTAAAACAACAAATCTAATATATAATGTTACGTGTGGAGTATGTAGATTAGTGCACACATACTTAAGCCAAATTCCTGGAGTTTCGTACGTTTTATTAATACGTTTCTGTGTATCTATGCTCTGCTCCCTGCAGTTGTTGTCCTGCTTTAGTCAGTTTTGTTCCAGAGGGGATCGGGTTTCCGAGAATGTCAAGTACAATCCCGACCTGATGTTTTCAGCCGTGGTTAATGACTATAAAGTGCTTAGTTTGATGCTAACCAAAACAATGACTCATTTGGCAGAGGTGCAGTATGAACATTCATGTTCTTTGCTAGAACTGAACAATAATGGCTACAATTATAATCACATTCTCGGTGTTGAAATCACAACCGTCCATCATCATCCAAAAAACAAAAACATTTTACTGTTTAAATAATTGCAAAGGACCCCAAGAATCTACAAACAAGTTATACTGCCTAGTTCACTGTCTTTAAGCCGACTACTGTTGCAGTTTAAAATACATCATAGAGAATCATATAAATCTACACAGTCGCCTCACAGCTCTGGATATCCCTGGTTCAGACTTTGCCTGTGTGGAATCTGGTGCCCTTTCTGGGGTTGGTTTCTGGCATATGCCCACTTGTGCAATTGGATTAACTCTGAACTGGATTAAGCTGGTATGGAAATGAATGAATGATCGAATAAACAAAACCACGGTGTTGCATGTAATCTCTGATCTGTTTTATGACTGGTTTACGGTTGGACATTACCATAAGTGACCAGCAGAGGGCAGAATATTCGAGAGTAAAGTGCGTAAGACCATAGCGAAGTGGATTTAAATGGAAAGGTTATAATTTATTTAGATATTTAGTGTAAAATTTATGACTAACATATATTGTGCTTAAATATGTTTCTGTGAATTTAAATAATCTACAAATCATTTATATAATGTTTAGTATGAATAACACATCTACCTAGAATATACAACGTGTATAACGCACGTGCTATGCGCTTGTTTGTCAGCAGAGGGCAGCAACGCTCTTTTCTACTTTAATTGAACGTCGTCCAGTAACAGCACTATTTTCTGATTTTCTCACCTGATGAATGTGAATATGCAACAATTGCTAGGCATCTGCGACTAAAGAACAATGACTGTAAATATTCGAGACACTTCAAATTGCCTAGCCGCTCTGCTTGGGCCGTAGGTGGATAACGCAGGTGTGTAATTCTGAGATCACACCTGTCCATTGTTGGATTTCTCATCACTTATTTCTGCAGCATCTCCGGCTATTGTCGCGTCTCATTCTTAATGTGTGATCACACGCTCTGCTGTTCCTTTTATAGGAGCCACTAATGGGCATTTTTAACAGAAAATGGAACAGCCTCACGTTGCCCTGTCAAATAAAGAGAGAGAGAGAGAGAGAGAGTGTGATAGAAAAAGACCTACCACCTTTTCCTTTACGTAACAGGATGAAAGCTGTACTATAGTTAAGAATAAAACTAAGCCAGAAATGGAAAATTAGTCAACAACTAATCAACATCAGGACAAGAAATATTAAGAACTCCGTACAGCTGCGAGCTAGTTACACAAATCTACCATACGACAAATACAGTGACTATAGAAATTCAATGCTACCATCATCATGCTTCACTGCATGTTTGAAAGTTTGGATATGAACATGGCGTGAAAAGCACAAATGAGACTCTTTGTTTAAAGCTTATTGGATTGTTGTCACACGCACAGAATCTCTGGACATGAAAGTTTTACTTTCAGTTCCACCTGACAAACTTGTCTTTTTTACCCAAATGGTCCCTTCAGGCTATTCCTCAAAACATGCTGATGGTTAGATTCCCTGTGTTAAATGGGTACAGGGGGCCTCGTGTGTCGAGAGAGACATTGAAAAAAATCCTCCTTGGAAAATATGATAAGTGTGGGGTGACATTGCAAATCAATAATCAATAACCGTTTAAAGTTTTAATTTTTCATTCCTTACCTGGTCAACTCTTGTATCCTAAATTCGATATCCTAAAGTGTGAGGATATCGAAAGGTTAAGAAAACAGTTAAGTTAATGTTAACAGTTAATGTTTCGGAGCCAGATGCCACAGGTTCCTTGAGTCCAAGCCTTGACGGGTCAGAGCCTGATGGCATGAGGTATCCGTGCCCTACAGGAGGTGGGCATGGGCCAATCAACCCAGACACGGGTGACTCGAAACTGGTCCGAGCTGGTTTATGTTTGCTGGTGCAGGTCCAGCTGGTAGCCTATACACGCATAATCTTACGGGTTATGCGGTTATAAGATGCATAACGTTATTTTTTGATGTTTGGCTGCTGTTGAATGAATCTCTGACAACATAGTCACTGTATTTCTTATTTTATTACAACACAGATGCTCTTCAGGCTGCTATTAACACTCATCATCTGGGTGATCTGGCAGATCTGGCAACCCCAGTTTGACGTTTGAAGGCGTTTCCGAAATGTTATTTGCTTACAGAATCTAATTAAAGTTTTTTTTATTAGGGTACCAATCCAGTTATGTCATGGCACGTCTGATAAAGCCTTCCACACCATGTTCTGGGGTGACTGCCTTCGTTTATGAAGAGCTTCAATTATTAACAGATTTAATGAACTGAAGTCTGCAGCCTGGGGCTTTTTCACGTCTCTCATTTTTTTGCGTCTCAAACATTTACGCCGTGTCTGAGTACGTCCTGCCTGAGCATGAGAGGTGTTACAGGTGCAGTTTGTGTTTAGCTAGGTCTTAGAATAACGGACGTGGTTTTAGATTTTTCTCACTACATCCAGTCTTAAGGCATTAGTGGGTGTTCCTAGAAGTTTTGAAAAGAAATGCCTTCATTTAAACTTTAATTATAGGAGATAAAAAGTATTCTGCTGTTTAAGAGCTGCCTCCATTTTGAGTGAGACGCCTGAGGCACCGGCCCTAATGAGCAGCAGTGGAACTGATACGGAATCCATTAATTAATTAGTGTCCTTTTAAGAAGCTCTTTTGAGAATATTTCTACATGCCAAGCTTACAATAGTTATTATTTTTAATAGAACAGTAAATAGTGGATCTGGATCTGCATGGGACTTAAATGATTTGGGGTAGAGACGGTCCCAAAACTTTGTCCCTTAAACGTCCCCTTTTGGAATAGTCACCATCTTAATCATTTTCTGGAACGAGATATGTTCGGATAGTGGGGTTAAACCGTAATTACTGATTCAAGGCTGTTCACTCATGAGTAGCACTCGGCATAGTTATGCTTACCTCTTTAGTTTTTAGTTAGCCTTAAGTGCTTCATCAAGTCCAGCTCGTGTTCGTGTTCCTCGCCTTCCTTCGTAATTAAAATTGAGCCTCTTTCCCCGTGGAATTGACATCGACTTATATGAAGCGCCCTCTAGCTTCCAAATACTATTCTCTACATTGCACACTGTTACCATAATGGCATATTGATGACCAACTTATGTTTACAGTTTACCTACTCAATCACCATTTTCGATTAGCATATCATTGTACATGTATTAATCAATATCCCAATCAGCATATCTAAATGTATATTTGATTTCAACTGTGGTGATTAGAAGAGCTCAGAAGGGTAACGAAGGACAAGGATGTTTGGACAGAAAGAACTTCGTGTACGGGCAGGAAAATATGTAGAAAACATGCACTGTCAGCTCGTTCCAGTTGTTTTGAAGAAGAAAATGTACTATCGGCAGTTGTCTGTACCGGTGTTTTGCGGAAGTAAGAACTTTGAAAACGGGACGTTTTGGGATGTTTTGTGACGGAATGTCTAGGTCAAGATGAAAGCAGCTATAGGGTCTATGTGCAAGCAAAATAAATGTGTGAGTCAAGGTGCATGTAGGCTGCTAGGCAGAATAAGGTGGAAGTGAAACTTGCGGGATTTAAAAGGAGTCTGAAGCGGCATATCCGGAACTCTTTGTGTAAGACTTCACCAGATCTGATCAATAAAGAATGGACCTCGAAATTCTGTCGTTGTTGAGTGCTTATTCACGAAGAGTCGAACAAGAGCCCGTGAGGAGACGGACCTCAACAACACTCACTGGTCCTACAAAGAAGCAAGTGGAGGGCACAAGGAGGGAGCTCAGTCCAACCTCCATTCAGATACTGCGACACTTTGGGAGATAATCTAATGTTTATCCTAACGCTGATGATTAGATCTGTGCTGTGCTGTGGTTATGAGTTTTAGGACCGTATATAGAACGTGATCAACCCCACATTGATGGGTAGAGAAGCGTGATTTGTCACGCCCCAGAACCCGTTTCCCTAGCTGAACTAGGGGGGACTGAATGAATTTAGATGCGTGTCCCAATACTTTGTTCTGTAAGTAGGCGGGATTTGAGTACATTAACCAGGGCATGATTTCTCTACAGAAAGTAATAAAAATCGGTATCTGAATATTCGTTATTCAAACCGTTTGCTTCCAAGTTCATCTTTGTTTTTACATTTTTTAATAAAGTTTTTATGAAGCCCTAAAACAGCCTGTGCTGCTCCGCCCGGTTGCTTCCCTCCGCCGTTCTTCTCCTCGTTTATTCTTTAATATGAAGGCAGGAGCTTTTCAGAGCAAGAGCTTATCGGTCAGAACAGAACGTGTCTCGCTAATAGAATAACTTCAGTAGGAGCAGAGGAGGAAGGAGTGCGGTTTGAAACCCCAGACTGAAAGCATGAAGAGAACAGGACATGAAGGAATGAGACCTGCTGCATAACTTTATAAACTTTTTATTAACGAGGCATTCACGTAAAAGTATAAACAAAGAATGTTCAGTAATTATTGAATCCTTTCAGTGGAATTTGTTTAAGTGCTCAGTAATAACTGGTTCCATTTCTTTTCTTTACATGTTCTGTTATTTTGTCTGAATGGTCGTTTTGGTTTGTTTTGTTGTTATTGTTCATTTTTATTTCTTTATTGATATTTCTTTCTTTTTCTTTTTAGGTCTTTTCTTTTGCATTTTGTCTTCTTTCATATCCCTGCTCTCTCCACTTTTTGCTGCATATTTCGGTTTTCTTTTAGCTTTTCTCGCTTTTTACTGTTTATATTTCTTTTCCTTTTCTCTCTGTTTTTGGTAGTTTTTTTTTTTTTTTACTGATCCCTGCTCTTTATTATTTCACGCACTTTTCTTTCATGCTGCGTGTTTGGTTTATAGGAATCACTTTTTATCTGTTTCACTTCACATTCTTTTCTTTGTTTTATCTATCTATATTCTTTTTCACTGGCACTTTATTGGTGTTTTCTCTTCTTATTTTTTCTTGTTTATGTTTGTTTCTTTTCCTCTCTGTGCTCATGGCACATATTAAGCTGATTTTATTGGGTTTTTTTGTCTCGTTGTTCCCTGATTCCTACTCTGTCCAATTTTTGGCTACATATTTAGTTTAATCTTTTTTCTTCTCTTTTTGGATTTTCACTCTTTTTACTATTTTTATTTGTTTTTCCCGCTGGTCATCCTCTCTTATTTCATGCACTTTTCTTTCATGCTGCGTGTTAGGATTATAGGTGTTGCTTTTCTCCTTTTCACCTCACATTCTTTTCTTTATTGCTCTCTTCCACACTAACACATTATTTCTGTTTTCTCTTCTTGTTTTTTTTTTCATTTTCATGCTTATTTCTTTGCACTCTGTTTTCCTGTGCTCTATGCAGTTGCAACCCCTTTTATTTTGTGCTGCATAATTGGATTATTTCATAGCTTTTTCTTTTTTCTTGTGTTATTCTTAACTGATCCATGCTCTCTCCATTTTTGCTGCATATTTATTATTTTCTTTCATTTTGCTTCTCTCAATTTTTACTTTTATTCCTTGCTACTTTTACTTCTTTTCTTTTATCTCTATTTTTGCACCTGTTCCTTTTCTATATTATTTCATGAACTGTATTTTTGTGCTGTGTGTTTGGTTTATTCGTGTTGTTTTTTCTTTCTTTATTGCTCACTTCCTCACTGCCACTTTATTTCTGTTTACCTTCTGTTGTTTTTCCTTGTTTCACTCTGTTTTATTAGTTTTTCTTCACTAGCACCTGCTCTGTGCTGTTACATCCACTATTATTTCATGCTGCATATTTGGTTTATTTTCTTGTCTTACTCTTTTCTTTCTGTATTCTTCTCCACGCTTGTCTTTTACGTTTTGTTTGATTTGTAATTTTTCTCCATTTCTCATTCCTTTTTTTCTTTTCCTTTCCTGTTGTTTTCTTTTATTTTCTTCGCTGCTTTTTATGCCATAAAGAATAAAGTGCAGAGGGAAGTGTATGTCATGGATTTGATAGATTGTTGTGAATCTTGTGATGGGTTAAAAAAAAGAAGCTGAATTACTTTTTGAAAGCATCTGCTGACAGATTTGAAGGCAGGACACTGGGGGAGCCGGATCAGTTTTAACCTCTGAGGTCAGACCGTGTCTCTTGTGGCGCTAATGAATATGTATTTGTTATTTTCTTTCCAAGAACAACTGGAGGACGACAAATTGCAGAGTAACGGAGGTGAAGTCCTGTCATATTTCCACTCCTCCTTCCATGAGCGTCTGTCTACATTTCCACCTTATCGTTACCATAATAAAAGTCCTGTGTTGTGTCACGCTGTCAGCACGCCGTCATTCTGAGACATGGCCGAGTCGAGCCGCACTCGCACCGCTTTCACTGGCTTTTTTTCACTCTGTCTCTGTTCTGTTGTGATAGATGCTGTCTGAGTCCTCACTGTCGGTCCTCCATCTGCCTCATGTGATTCATGGTATCAGCCTCACCGTCACTAACCAACCAACGCCTCTTCTTTTTATTCTCTTTCTTTTTCTTCTCACCTGAGCTTCTTCATTTTTCTTTCATATTGCATGTTTGGCTTACTTTTCAGTTCTTCACTTCATTTCTTTTTTTCTTCTTTAGTGTCCCATTGTACTTTTTTCACACTTTTCTTGCCTGCATGTTTTTGCTTTCTTTTAGTTTTTATTTGTTTATTTCTGTTAATATCTTCACTTTTATTTTTTCTTTACTGATTATTGATATATGCTCTTTTATATTTGTCTTTCATGTTGCATCTTTGATTTCTTTTTTTCTTCTCCACTGTCCCTTTGTACTTTTACTTTTCTTGTCTGCATATTTCTTCATTTTTTCCTACTAGCTTTTATACATTTATTTCATTTATTGTCTTCACTTCAGATTCTATTATTCCTTCTTATATATTTTCTTTTCTTTACTGATCATTGATATATGCTTTCATGTTGCATGTTTGAGTTATTTTCTCTAGTTATTTTTTCTTCTCACCTGCTCTTTATGGTTCGTTTTTCTTTTATGTTTGGTTTAATTGTCAGCTCTTCAACTCATTTAATTTATTTTTCTCTTCTCCACTGTCTCTTTGTACTTTACTTCAGACTTTTCTTGTCAGTTTTTTATTATTTCTTTCCTTTCCTTGTTCTGTGTTTTGTTTTGCATTTCATATTTTTGTTATCTGTTTCTTTTCCACTTTTTAAAAGTTTCTTATGGCATTCACTTATTTATTTTCTTTTTTGTTTTTTCATGACAGATCACTGAAATATGCTTTTTGTAAAATGTATCTTTCATGCAGCATGTTTGTTTATTTTCTCTCTCTCTCTCTTTTAAATCATTTCTTTCTTTGTTTCTTTCTTTTTTGTCCTTTTTTCTTTAGAGCTCTGTGTTCTTGTTTTGCTTTTGTTGTTCTTCTTGACCTATTATTTTTATCATTTTATAATTTATTGGCCTTTCTGGTATTTTCATGTTTCTTGTCAGATGCATTTTTGTTTGCATGCTTTCTTCTTTGCATTACCTCATGGTTCTTTTGTTTGTTCATTTCTGTGTCCAGTTCTGTTTTTTTTTTTTTTTTTTTTTCTTTTCTCTTTATTTTCCAGGCTTTTATCCATTGTGCATTTGTTCATTTAATTCTTCTAGTGATTTTTTATATTATTCCATAATTTTATATATCTTTTCTTTTTTTGTCCTCACTGCCTGTTTTTATTTCTTTCTATCTTTATTTCTCTTTAAACATTTTTCTTTGTGACCTTTACTGATTTTATTATTAGATTTATTTTCTTTGCTCTGTTGCATGTTTGTTCCTTTTCTGTTTCTTTTTCTTTCCTTCTCACATGGCTGCTTCTTTTCTTACAGGACCAGGTGGTACACAGCCCAAGCAGGACTGGTCCATCCAGTGGCCCACATCAGAGTCGGGTAAAGAGAACACGCCGGCGGGCACCCCGGAGTCCGGGCAGTGGGTCCGCCTGCAGCTTTCTCAGAGTCCCAAGCCGCAGTCGCGTTACACCCACGCCCTGTGTCACAGCCCTCAGGCACTCGCCCCTCCATCCTTATACCCGCAGCCCGAGCGCCTGTGTGTGGACGCCCACCCGGGCCTGGCACCACTGGGCATGCTGGATGTAGGGCACCGATCTCTACCTCCATCTCCCAGACAGAGGCACTTTCCCCACACGCCCCCACGTACCCCACTGGTGGTGAACACCATGACGCCACCGGGCACGCCTCCGCTGCGCAGACGCCACAAGGTGAAAGCACCAGGGACGCCTCCACCCGCCAACCGCAAACTCATCCACCTGCTCCCCGGCTTCAGTGCCCTCCACCGCAGTAAATCACACGAGTTTCAGCTGGGCAACCGGATCGATGATGCCCACACACCAAGGTTAGTACCAACACCTCAGGTTTAATGTGTTAATGTTATATGGGTGTAATAAACAGGAGTGTGTGTGAGTGTGTGTGTGTGTGTGTGTGTGTGTGTGTGTGTGTGAGTGTGTGTGAGTGTGTGTGTGTGTGTGAGTGTGCGCAGTGGGTATAAATGCCATTAGCTCATTGATTGCAGTTCTGATTCAGACCAGAGCACCTCATAGAGCCTTAATTAGTCCAGACCAGTTAATCCAATCAGGATTGAGCTCCTCTCCGACTCCTCCCTGACTCGATTGGGGAGCCCCAGTGCTCATTTCGGACTTTTCTGGTTTACTTTCCGGCTTCTGGTAAACAAGGTCGGACCGACAGAGCTCCAGTCGTAACGATGATCGTCTCCTGGTACATTCTAGGTCGTAGTTACACCCCTTAACAGGTGCAGCCTTTTAAAATATTATGGACTAAACCCCACCTACCAGCCAACATTCACTCTACTGATCCCCCAGAGTCCTAGATTCTCTTTGGAGGAACTCCCTCAGACAAGGGTCCAACCATAAACCAGTTGTACCTCAGCCTCTCTTTCTTTCTTTGTTTCTTTCTTTTGCATTTCTCTTTCATGACCTTTCTCTGCTCATACTTTTCTTTCCTTTAATTCATCAGTATAATTTTTTCCTTACTTTTTGTTTTCCTTCCTTCTTTTCTGTCTTTTTTACACTGTTTTACCTCTATATTTCTTTGTCATGGCCTCTTCGTGCACATGCTTTACTTTCTGTTTTGTTTCTTTTTAAAATTTACCTGTTTCTTTTTATCCTCATCCTCATTTCTGTTTTCCTCCTTACATCCTTTCTTTATCTGCTTTGTCTTTTTATCGTTAGTCGTTTTATCGTACTTTCTTTGTACCCTCATTATTTTCTGTTTTACTGTTTCTTTCTTTTTCTTTTTTGTTTTTGTCCCTCTTCATCTCAACCCTCTTTGTATTTTCTGCCTATCTGTCTTTATTTCTTCCTTTCTTTCTTTTTTCTGCTTTTCTACTTCTCTATTGTGGCCTATCTACATATTCTTTTTCCCCCTAGTTTTCATTATCTCAATATTCTTTGCTGTTTCCTTTCTAAAATCCTTGTTTTCTGTCTATCCTGTCTGTATCTGTGTCCTCGTTTGTTTATTTTCTGTGTTTTTCCTTATTTCAACCCTCTTCCTTCTTTCTTTCTTTTAAACTTCATCATGTTTCTCTTTTTTCTCTTTTTACTTGGTTCTTCCTTCCATCTTTATTTATTTATTTTTTTCCTTTTATTGTTTCTTACAGTTTTCTGTCCACTTGCTCTCTCTCTTGCAGCCTGAGCTCTTCGCTCTGTTCTGATGCTAATTAAAAAGCCTCATTATGCTAATGATTAATGTGTGTGTGTGTGTGTGTGCGCGGTATCTCAGGTGATTCTAATGCAGGATTATGAGTCCTGAAGATGATTATGAATGTATGAGAGCTGTGGGTTTTTCTCCTTTTTTCTGTATTGTTTTTTGTAGTGAGTGTTAGGCGTTAGTTATCGTATTGAATCGGTTGTGTGTTAATAAATCAGGAATACAGGGGAGGAGGAGGAGGAGGGAATGATGGGAAGAATTTGGAGGAGGTGATCTATGAATCACTCCGTATTTGTTTTTCCCTGCTTTTGTTTGTAAGTTTGTTACTTAAACCAGGAACATGTACTTGCTTGCTGTTAAGGTGGATTAGATCGGTTCCTTCTTCTTTCCTCTCTCTGACATTCTCTGTCGCTCCCTCTGACTCTCCGATGTTTAACGAGACGTTTTTTCCCTGTATTACTGAAAGCTTTGGAGATGAGATATAGCAGCTGTCAGTGTGTGATCATTCACACCGTCTTCAACTTCATCTGCCTCAAGCAAAGTATGCAAATCTTCTCTGAAATGCCTCGAGTGTGAAAAATGAACTTGAAAACACTCGAGAGGGTAATGCCATACCCGTCAGAGTTACAGTTTGCTCTTGCAGTTTATCCCAGATTGGTGATGATTCAGAGGGCTGTTCAGGGGTTTCCTCCTTAATGCCCACACCACTTCACCAAAGTATCACCCAATGTGTATCTCTGACCTCTCTTTAATCCCTCATCTGTGGCATCTCCAGAGGTCAATCCCATGCCAGTCGACAACCGAGGAGGAGTGAGTAGAAGATTACTGGCTCCAGCCAGTATCTGGTGCCCACATGCCCAGTGTACCCCCCACAAAACTCTTCCATGACTCCAGCACGGCAGAGAAGTGGAGCTGGACTTTCTCTGTTTCTCTTTCTCTGAGTTTCTCAGATAACTTTTGAGGAGCTGCTCGATCATGGCCTTCGTTTCGAGGCGACTTTTAATGAGTTTGCACTGAAAGTTGGTGCCACCGTGGCATGGTAATAAGAGCAAACGAAGAGCGGAGTGAACCAGATATGAGAGTCCCACAGTATGAAATTACCTCTCGCGTGCTTTGATAATGTCGTGGCTCGAGGAATGGCTGAATATTATTATTACGGAAGAAGCGCAGTCATCGAAAGACCTTCTGAACTCGCGGTGCATGACCTCCAGCATTTGTTTTTGGTGTGGGTTTTCTAAATGGTTCAAGGAGGCATTCTCATAGCAATGTTTTTCTGTAACCGTGCTTGGATTTAATTAATATGTATAGCGACGCTTGAAAGTTTCTGCATAAAAATGAGATAAAACACCGTCAGATTTTCACAGGAGTCCTAAAAGTGGATAAAGAGAACCCAATTAAACAAATAAAACAAAAACATTATAGCTGGTTGTTTATTTATTGTGAAGCGATCCAATATTATGAATTTGTGATCAATCAGTGTGGTATTTAAAGAACAGGGATCTATCAGCGTCTGTGGAAGTAGATCCCGGTACAGATCTACGGAGGACATTAGACCGGAAATGGTTACAAAGCTATCTCTAAAGTGTTTGGACTTAAATAATCTAATCAGACAGATTGCGTACAAACGGATGAAATTTAAGACCATTGGGTAACCTCTAAGCAACTAAAGGTCCCTCTCACATTGGCTAATCACATCAGGAGAACTCTGAACAACAGCGGTGCATGCAAAAGAGCATGGCTTTCCGTTTGCAGGTTATTGGAAGCATTTTGTGGATGGATGAGACCAAAACAAAACTTTTTTTGGTTTAAATGAGAAGTGTTACGTCTGGAGTAAAGAGGTCTGTGAAACGTGGTGGTGGTAGTATCATAATTCACTGTTTTGCTGCATTTGATCCAGGATGGCTCGCCATCGTTGAAGGAACAATGGATTCTTAATTAAAACGGCAAGTTCTAAAGGAAAATATCAACTGATTTGCAGAAGAATGCTGGTCAGGCAGTAAAACAGCGATGGTGTGGGTGTGTAGAGTTCTTCCATGCTAATCAGGGCTTTTTCTCTAATTTAAGGAAGCGTACACATAAACAAACACAGACATCCGTGAACCAGCCGGTCCCCTTTCCCCACTCTATCAGCTATAATGAGCGCCGGTCGGCCCCAAACTCTGCCTAACCAGCACCCCTGAGCTTGGCGGCGTGATGATGAATTTATATGGGTGTTTAAAATGGAGAGTGATGGCTGGGGGTAATTGATTTATTAAGGTTCAGCCTGACTGAGACCGGTCATGACCATCGTCGGGACCTCAACGAGCCTCTGGAGAGCATTCAAACGTCCCTGTTGCGTGCAGGATGGTCCTGTCTTAATGAGATGTCGAGACTCTGCGTGATGCTTCTCACTTACAGCCTGGGTTTGAGATCTACAAGCTTACGACGAAAACTGATTGGAGATCATGACCTGGCACTTGGTTAGTTGATTTTGGCTCTGAGTTAGTCAGACGTTGTTCATTCCAGGTGTGTTTGGAACGGACATTGTGTTTTTGTCCCTTGAGGTACAGTGATGAAATAACATCTGTTGGCATTATCAGTTTACTTAAGCATACCTTTGACTCTATTGGCAGGACACAAACACAAGCTGAGTCACGCAAAAGTTTACCCTACCCAGATACAGGTATGCTGTGGACATAAAGGGATGCACATGGTCAGCAGCAATACTTAATGAGCCCATATATATAATATATATATATATACACAGTACATTAGCTAATTCCATCAGGAGAACGCTGAACAACAATGGTGCGCAAAAAGAACACGTTTTGTGGATGAGACCATTTAATTATTTTTTTTTTAAATATTTCATGTAGGATGCCTGATTGGTCCTGACTTAATGAGATGTGGAGACTCTGCGTGATGCTTCATACTTACAGCCCGGGTTTGAGACCTGCGAGCTTACAACAAAATGCTAGTCGATGATTTCTGAACACTGGTATGAGTTTGGCACTTGGCACTTGGCACTTGGCACCTGGCACTTGGTTAGTTGATTTTGGCTTTGAGTAAGTGAGACGCTATTCGTACCAGGTGTGCTCGAAACCTACCTGGCATGGGGCGGGTGTGGAATTTAGTTTTTGTCTCTTGAACTACAGTTATGAGATAAGACAGGTTGGCATTACCGATTTACTTAAGAATACTCCGGATTGCCAAGACACAAACACAGACACACAAAAGTTTGCCCTACCCAGATACAGATATGCTGTGGGCATAAAGCGATGGACATGGTCAGTAACAATACTTAACTAGCCCAAAGTGTGCCCAGAAAATACGCCTACACCATTACATCACCAGCAGGCCAGCCAACGTTTTTTGAATCTTCTGTCGTCCAGTTTTGGTGAGCCTGTGCCAGCTGTAGCCTCAGTTGCCTGTTGTAACGGTTTGCTTCTGCTGCTGTAGCCCATCTGCTTCAAGGTTTGACCTGTTGTTTTTTCAGAGATGCTGTCAGTTGTAACACGTGGTTATTTGAGTAAGTTACTGTTATCAGTAACTTACTGTTACTTTTTATCAGCTCGAACCAGTCTGGCATCAACGTGGCATTTTCTCCCAGAGAACTGCCCTCACTGGATATTTTCTATTTTTTGGACCATTCTCTGTAAACCTTAGAGATGGTGCTGTGTCTACCAGTATATCATCAGTTTCTGAAATAGAAGCATCAACAGTCAACAACCATTGTGTGATTAATGACCCATTTTCCAGTGGATGATTTGCAGACATTCAAGCAGGGTTTCTCTTTGAGTTTTGGTCCTAACAAGGTTTGCTCAGTTTTTTGATTGGCCTTATTATTTAGAAGATAATCTAAAATTGTAAAACTGCTTTGAGACAATGCTCCATTGAAAAAAGCACTACAGAAATAAATCTGACTTTGATGTTCTTACCTGCCTGAATGAAAAAACAGCAGATGCGAGAGGATGAAAGATAAAAACAAGGTTTACACTAACAGCATGTTTCCGATGCATGATGTGTGTTCTTAAGGCGCGCACACACACACACACACACACACACACACACACCTTTACCCTTTGCTTTACATTCTGTCAGTACGTGCCCTGTTCGCATCGGGAAAGATGTTTATCGTGCTTCCTCTCTGACACAACTCTCACACCCTCTCTCACACTCGCACAACAAAACATCCTAGACATAAACAACATGTTCCTTTACCCAGGATAACAGGTCTGTCCTTTGAATGCTGGGGTATGCAGGTTTTTTAGAGTAAACTTCATTTAGTTCTGCATTAGTCACTAAAATGCGTCATTACCTGTTTTGAACTGTTAATAGATTCACCCAGGTGGTTCTGCTTAGTTCAGTTCACGTAGGGCTTTGTTCAGGTCTTGGCACAGACCAGGGGTGCCCCTGTGAGAGAATGGTTTCTCATGTATACTATGTGACTAATCTATAACTCGATATGACTACGAGCTGCACGGCTTATTAACAGATCTAAAACCGTTACAAGATTTTATTTAGTTGTAAATGTAAACATTTATTTTGTCATACTTTCCGCACTGGTGTGTTAGTAGTGGATGAAAGGATGGGCCCTGATTGGGTTCCTGGGTTGCCCGAGGTGATATATGAGCCTTCACCACTGGGCAGTTCACAGGATCTTATCTGTTCCGGGATCATATCTCAGGTACAGTTACATCTGCATCTCCCTTCTAGAGTTGAGTTATGGACAATCATTCACAGTCTTCCTCTTATTATTTAGTGATCATTAATCACTGAGCTACCTCAGACTATTTTATACACGGTGCATGAAACCTTAACACACTGCCAGTTATGATTCCGATTTATTTGACTCCCTCTTTTTTATGCAGAGCCAGGAAGAAGGCCAAGCCATTGAACCTGAAGATCCACAGCAGCGTAGCGGGGAGTTGTGAGAACCTGCCGACCCAGCGCTCTCCTCTTCATTCAGATCACTCGCTGCGCTCCTTTTTCTTCCCCAGCCTGGTGCCCTCCACGCCTCCGGTGCACGCTGAGACGCCCTCTGCCAGTACGTACCTGCCACTCAGCCAACACATGCCACCCACAGCTACGTAACACGCTTTTAACTTAAGGTCTGCTGCTGAGATACCACAGGAACGTGCTGAGCCACAGAGGTTCCAAAGAGAGCGGTGTGAATAATATGTAAATGATCAATGCAATTAAAGGTTTAATGAGTAAATCTACTTCAGAACAGAAATTGGACCAAACATCCAGCTGATTTAAGACAGGTTTAGTTATTTGTACTGTGCTTTTGTTCAGTTCAAAATCATGGAATATCAAAGATGCCAAGGTTGTGCTTCCATCCAAAAATGTGTACAGATGGTGGGATAAACTCTGGATAAACCTGGATCAGACATTCAATCTTGTCTTGAACCCGATGTGTGCCTTCCCGCACTAATTACACTAAATTATTCTCATCACAATGATTGGCATCTCGATAACCCTTGTCTATTCAGATTTACCACTGGTGCCAATAACTGTGGACTGTTTTTGGTAGTGTTATTCTTTTTTTTTTTTTTTTGTACGCCTCGGAAAACACAAACACAACTCTGTACGTGAAATCACGTCGAACAACAGCGCTGATGGATTTGTCCTCTTTAAATTCATGATGGGTCACAGTCCATACCCCATAAAGTCAGGCCACGGCATGGGGATGCATATTGTTTACGCCGGCGTCATCGCCCCCCTGAGAGAAGTGATAACGACGCAGCGAGGAGTTAGTGAGACTCGTTCTGGCTCATTTCCCACTTTTGGACGTTCCAGAGCTTTGACTAATTACATGCCTGTAGCACATCTGGCCAAAACTGCTGAAGTTTGGACCCAGAGCAGGTGGCCAGGTGTGTCTGACAGAACCGATTCCAAATACTCGATGCACCCGCGTGTGCGTTTGGAATCAGAGCGGAGAGTTTTTGGGACTGAATGGAATTTGTGAGTCCAGTATCAATGGGAGGTTTTCTTTAGAGAGAAGTTTTTGGCAGTTGGAAAGGTTTGCCAAGGTTGATGACGAAAGTAGCACTAATCGGTCATATTTTCTTTGTTTGTGTCCTACTTTAGGGATAAACTGTCAAAAATATAATTGGAATTAGTTATAAAAACAAATTTGCATAACGGCACAAGCCAAATAAGTTAGGGTTTGATTTATGTGACTTTTTATTGCAAAGCAATACCGAGTGCTCCTCAGCGTCCTGGGACAGACCAGGGGTGCCCCCATGATATGATCTCTACAAAGAAGTCCTTTTAAAAATGAAAATGTTAAAAAAAAAAAACACTATTTGATATAATGTAAGAGATAATGTCTTGTAGGCAGAATTGGCGCCAGTGCAGTGCCAGATCTTTTTGGATTAATTATACCTAACCAAGTATGTAATTAGTTATGTGTTCTGTTTCCTCCACACTAATTGTGTATCACTCCTTCGGGGGTGTGTGTTCATGTCCTGTTATTAGCTTGATACTCAGCAAGCCACGTAACGACCTTAATGATTTCCGTACCAGCCGAATTCCACCAGAGCCTGGTCCGGGGGATTGCTCTGTGGAAGGCCATGATTGAGATGAATTTCTGATAAGTCCCTCGCTCCGAGGCGGGCGGGTAATCTCATTGGGCTGGAGTACAATTCGTAATGGCATTAGTCGAGATCCGAGTGTGTCCCTGGAGCCGGGAAACTGTGGCGTGCACCAGACCTTCGGTGTGTCGTCAGGGCTCCATCAACTCTGCCGGACGAGATCGGATTAATGACAAAAAGCTGCAGTCACGTAGCAGCCCGGCTGAAATCTAGAACGTTTAACATGCACGCCAATCCACTGCAGGGCCAGAAGGGACCAGCGTTACGTCCCCACAGCCGGTTAATAATCTACTACCTTACAGTATTTCTCTCTGTACTGCAAGTCTTTTTTCCTCAGACGCCCACCTCCTGTTTTAACGATTACAATGACAGGAATTTTTTCTTTCATAACTGCGCTCAGCTCTGAGGTGCTTAAATTCATTAGGTTTAATTTTAATCCCCTCTTTATATCCAGCTTTTAAAAGCAAAACCCTCCTAACCGTATTCTTTAGAATACAAAACCAAAAAATATCATTAAAATTAATATCCATTATCTATTCTATCCAGTGCGCAAACATTAGGAGCGCATTTATTATTTATTGCTTTCTAAGCAGACGTTTTCTAATTATCCCCGACTTTGAAAGCGTTCAAAGGACCTCGAGGCTTCAGACTTTTCCGAACGCGGAAAAAGACACTCATTTCTTTCAAAATAATTAACGAAGTAGTCCGGGCAACGTTGATACGTTCAATTTTCTACTCGCACGTAAGGCATGTACTGAGCATTAATCCACACAACTTCTGCTTAGAGTAAACTTTTCTGCAAATTTTACAAACGCTAACGGATCAGATGAAAAAGTGGTACCAGGAACTTCTCTTAATTTAGAAAACCACCAGATGACATCTGACCATAGTTAGAGTTCATGAATGCTTCTTTAAGGCAAATAAATGTCCAAAATTTTGTGGATGTCTGATTAGTGATCTTTGTTATTTACATTGTTATAGAAATCTTTCACTAAAGTGACTCAAGTAACAGATAAGTCATGAGAAAACACTCCAGCAGACGTTTAGTCTGATATTTTTAAGTAAGTATAAAAAAATACATGTGTAACTCGATGTAAAAAGTTAAAAACATCAGAAAAATCTTGAGTAGCGTTAAATAGTTTAAACAAATATTTAAATGAGGGTCACGTCAGATATATTTGTATACCGCGTTTAATAATGGAGCATTCTCATTCACAACCCTAACTGAGCAAACCTAAGGTGACAGCGGCAAGGAAAATCCATAAATGTTGTAAGGAAGAAACCTTGTTAGGACCAAGACCCAAAAAGAAACCTGACCTGCTTACAGCCTAGATGTTATACAGTGGTGCTTGAAAGTCTGTGAACCCTTCAGAATTTTCTATATTTCTGCATAAATATGACCTAAAACATCATCAGATCTTCACACAAGTCCTGAAAGTAGATAAAGAGAACCCAGTTCAACAAATGAGACAAAAATATTCTACTTGGTCATTTATTTATTGAGGAAAATCATCCAATATTATAACCTCTAGGAATAACAGTTAATTTGAAAGTGAAATTAGAGTCAGGTGTTTTCAATCAATGGGATGACAATCAGGTGTGAGTGGGCACCCTGTTTTATTTAAAGAACAGTGATCTATCAAAGTCTGCTCTTCACAACACATGTTTGTGGAAGTGTGTCATGGCATGAAAAAAGATGATTTCTGAGGAGCTCAGACAAAGAGTTGTTGATGCTCATCAGGCTGGAAAAGGTTACAAAACCATCTCTAAAGAGTTTGGACTCCACCAATCCACAGTCAGACAGATTGTGTACAAATGGAGGAAATTCAAGACCATTGTTACCCTCCCCAGGAGTGGTCGACCAACAAAGATCACTCCAAGAGCAAGGCGTGTAAGAGTTGGTGAGGTCACAAAGGACCGCGGGGTAACTTCTAAGCAACTGAAGGCCTCTCTCACATTGCCTAATGTTAATGTTCATGAGTCCACCATCAGAAGAACACTGAACAACCATGGTGTGCATGGCAGGGTTGCAAGGAGAAAGCCACTGCTCTCCAAAAAGAACATTGCTGCTTGTCTGCAGTTTGGCAAAGATCACATTTACAAGCCAGAAGGCTATTGGAAGAATGTTTTGTGGACGGATGAGACAAATATAGAACTTTTTGTTTTAAAAAAAAGCATTATGTTTGGAGAATGGACATGGAAATGGAAATCACTGCATTCCAGCATAAGAACCTTATCCCATCTGTGAAACATGGTGGTGGTAGTATCATGGTTTGTGCCTGTTTTGCTGCATCTGGGCCAGGATGGATTGTCATCATTGATGAAACAATGAATTCTGAATTATATCATAGAATTCTACAGGAAAATGTCAGGACATCTGTCCCTGAACTGAATCTCAAGAGAAGGTGGGTCATGCAGCAAGACAATGACCCTAAGCCCATAAGCCGTTCTACCAAAGAATGGTTAAAGAGGAATAAAGTTAATGTTTTGGAATGGCCAAGTCAAAGTCCTGATCTTAATCCAATCGAAATGTTGTGGAAGGACCTGAAGCAAGCAGTTAATGTGAGGAAACCCACCAACATCCCAGAGTTGAAGCTGTTCTGTACGGAGGAATGCTCTAAAATTCCTCCAAGCCGGTGTGCAGGACTGATCAACAGTTACAGGAAATGTTTAGTTGCAGTTATTGAAAGTTACTGAAAGTAAAGGGTCACATACTTTTGATACTCACTGATATGTAATATTGGATCATTTTCCTCAATAAATAAATGAACAAGTATAATATTTTTTTCTCATTTGTTTAACTGGGTTCTCTTTATCTACTTTTAGGACTTGTGTGAAAATCTGATAATGTTCTAGGTCATATTTATTCAGAAATATAGAAAATTCTAAAGGTTTCACAAACTTTCAAGCACCACTGTATATAAGAATGAAATATAAAAAGTAAAGTAAAAATCAGCGGCCAAAGGTACAACAAATAAAGAAAGGTGTCATTGGAAAATATCCATATACTCTCTGATTGTGTTTTGTTAAATTTGAAAGATAATAAATGGTTCTTAAATATTTTCGATAGGCTGTATTAATATTATAGCCCATTTTTCAACCTCACTGCCCAACCTCACAGTCATGTGCCAAAATGAAAAACTAGTAGCAGTACCATAACTTACAGAACATAGTTTTGGATCTTCAAAAACTTTTGCTCTTTGGTCACTTTGAGTTCCTAATAGCTAAAGATTATAACACTCTGTACTACACACTGAACCTTTTTCGCCCCCTGCCATCCTTCATTAGGCTCATCTGTTGTAAAATCTAGCTTTCTGAGCGGTGGTAGTTTGTGCTAATAGATGGTGGGTGTATAATTGAATCACTGCATACCCTTAGGTGCTGTGCTAATCTGGTAGGCGGACCTGATAAAAGGCCGAGTGTGAGCAGGTACGGGAACTGTACAGAACGATGTAGGTTTGATTAGGAGTAAGTAATTCAAAGTTAAAGCTGACATCATTCAGATTTCATTCTTCCCCTTAACTATTGCAGGCTGCTGAAGGGGTTGTCATAGAAACAAGAAAAGAGGGAGCCGAGTTATATCAGTGTGTGTAAGAGCACAGTTCTGCATCCTGTCCCCATCGAGTCCGAATATCGAGTTGTATCTGGAGTCACCTGATCATCGTGTTTCAGTAATTTTATGGACATGTACTCCCGCCTAACGATTACGGATAACAATAAGTCAAGCTTCATTTCTTTGAGACTTGCTTAATCTCATGCTAAAAATGAGAAAAATCCAACCTTTGATTAAAGTAAATGAAGCCTGAGAATTAAAAATAGTTTTTAACTAAACCATAACTACTGGCAAACATAAAAATGCATAGCAGTAAAATATAACCGAAACCTTTTTTCCATTTCTGTTTTACTTTAAGTAGCAGTCCATGCCTTCATGTTTCACTCGTGTAAACCTAAGGTGACAGTGAGAAGAAAAATATTTAGACAAGACAGTTAACTTTTTACACCTTGATAAAATTTTAAAACATCTTGTATAAAGCCTGTCAGTGGTGGAAGAAGTGCTCAGATCTCTTACTTTCCATTGAATAGTTTAATCTACGTGTAACAACAGACCGATCGCATTTAAGCATAAATAAAAACCTTCCCAAACATAACCGAGCACCAAACAAGTCTGATTTTAGAAGGGACTTTAATTCTTAACTTCAGTTTATATCAGACAGTTCACATATAGAATACAGGTTGAATAAATAATAAATATAATGAATAATAAATATGTTAATAACTGTTACGTCACATCTCCGAAATTGTCTGAGGATTTAGGCTCTATCTTGAACTGACCGCATAGTTAAATTTTAAATAACTACATTCTTGCCTAAAAAAATCTTATAACCTCATTCCAAGACCCAGTAACAGTATTACTTTGAAAATTATACATCCATTTGGATGAACTCTCATTCGCCATTACTGAGCTGACAATGCATTGTGGGATATTTCGCTGTCCAAGTACACAAAAGTCTCCTTCGATGCATCCTCGGCAATATGGGCGGAGCAAGAACACATCCGGGGATTTGGAGCGTCCTTGGTTAGATCCAAACTGAACAGAAGATAAATATATTAAAAAAAAAAAAAAAAAGTTAAATAAAAAGTTAAATAAAATCTAATAATATATACACAGTAACAAATTAAAGGGAATACAATACAGTGAAGGGTATAATAAAATAGAGAATATAAAACTATAGAATTAAGACCAAAGCATATCTAATAAATAAAATAATAAATATAATGACATAGAAAATGTGTGAGCATCGGCGTTATTCAGTCCGGTACAAAGGTCAGATTCTCTTAGTCATCCTTCAACTTGGGAAAGACGAGAGAATGCACAATTCAAATAAGAGAAAAGTGTGAAAAATCAGGGAATAGAGCCATAATTAAAATGTTCCAATCAACCGGAACTGTGACAAACTTGCCTGAATGAGAACTCGAGTTTATTTTGCCCCAGCACACGTCCATGAAATACCAAGACATTTTCTGTCTGCATCTGCAATAATCATTTCTTCTTCTCAGACTTTGATTAAAAGTTGGATTTTTCTCGTATTGTCACTGTGAGATTAAGCTCATCTTTACCGGGGGTGCCAATCATTGTGGAGGGCACTGTGCACCGACAATTATGCACCGACTGAAGCATGACTTCCCGGCACTGAGGAAGCCGGTAATGAACAAAGGAAAGATGCTGCAATGTGGAAATTCATTAGAAGCAGAGAGAACGAGTTTTAGGTCCGTAAGGAAGTCCCATAAGGAGGCCTGGTGACCAAACTGTCCTCTGATGTGTTATTCTCACACTGCCCTGAATCTCAGCATGAACACACACCACTGCCGGGTGACCTCATGGACTGGCACCAATCTGATTACCGGACAGATCTAATGAGATTTTGGAAATGCCACGATGATGGGAAACAGGGACCGAGGAAAAGGAAAGTCTCGCCTGATTACGTCTGAGATACAGGGAGCCAAATTTACCCAAACAGGTTCTATGATAACTGACACTTCATTACGACTCGGGACGAACGTCACATAATGCATCAGTTCACACGAAACCTGAAGATGAGAGCATTTGCATTCAGGAGATGCATTTATCTAAAGTGGGTTAGTGTTGAATGGGGTGGGCATCGATCACTATGAGTGACGGGCATTGATGCAGTGAATTTTAAGAGTAATTGTTTGTTGGTGCTACCACATTCTTTAAATGCCACAACTGGAAAAATGTGGGCATCCAACTGGGCACCTGTATCATCCTGGATAAAGAATAATAACCTGTTTCACATTTGATTTGTTTGACTGAAGGCATGGTGACATTCCAAAGACATGTTTTAGGGTTAATTGGTGACTAAATTGGCCTGGTATGATTGTGAGTGACTGATATCCATGTATCATGTCGTAAGTAGCTGTTGATTATGATGCCACATTAAACAGAGAAATAAACAAACAAATAATTAGACTTTGAAACTCGGAAACCTCCTGCTGAGCCCAACAGGGACGACTGGCAGTGAGTGAGGGAGGGGAGTCTGGTTAGGGGATCATCCCTGTACGGACTGGCATTCAGCTGGGCTACATCAAATATGGCTGTCCTATCTGCTATCTAGATTTTGTAGATGATCTAACAATATTAAGAAATTAAAGCCTGAACGTTGCTGCTTCTCTGCAATAATTTTAGAATAAAAACATGTTTCTGTTTGCTCCCATGTCTTTGTTCCATTGTCTCCGGACTACAGAGTGAAGCGTGATGAACAGGAAGCGTGTGTCTGTTGTAGAACGTCCTTTTGAACGAGGGCTGCAGGACACAAACGTGATTATTCCCTAACTCTATTCGCTTCTTATTGCGTTTTCTCCTGCGTTTGAGCGATGCACGCAGACTGCCGATTAGAATAATCCTCTCTAATTGTGGCCTGTTTATGCAATTCAAAGAGAGACAGACAGAGAGAGAGGGAGATGCTGATGGCTCTACGAGATTCCTGTGTTATTAGAAATGTTATTAGGATTATTTAGAGCTCAGGATTTAATGCTCTGAACGTTAGAAGTTTTAGTTCATTATGTTCCGATGATAGATGCGACGCTGACGAGCCGGACGATGTTGAAGGCGGTTCGGAGTCAAAGATTTTGAATGTTTATTGCTAAACATGATATTGATTCACCCACAATGTAATGTGGGGACACCCCTGGTCTGGTCACGTCACAATCAGAGAGAAAGGAAACTGTACCAAGCATGCAAATGAACTTTTGAACCATTGAAGCATAACTGCAACTCAGTAATCATCTTGCCAGAGGCAGGATACAAACCAGAGTGACTGAGTTTGGTAATGTCGTGACATAAAACAATAATACCTCATAAAATCTTTCTTTTCATGTTTTCTTGCATCGCTTGTTTTATTTTTAATTGTTCTGTACTAACCTTTACGTTTCTCTTTGCCTTTCTCTTCCAGACACCCTGTCCGTCCCGCGCTGGTCCCCTCAGATCCCTCGGCGAGACCTGGGCAACTCTATTAAACACAGGTAACGGAGTTAAACATACCTTAATTGCACACTGATCAAAAAGTGCTGCAATTAGTACATTTCATTTATTAGCACCGCATTCCTCGTTACAGCCTCGTTAACCCCTGATCCTAATGGACCCCCGCTCTCGTGTTCCTCTGCACAGCTTCTGCACAGCCTCATTCAATGCAGACCACATTTTATGGCGTTGAAGGAATTGAATGCCGACCTATAGCGTTTGTTGTCGGTAGCACAACAATGCACTGTAATTGTGTATTTGTGTGCGATTGTGTGGGTAAAAATGTCATAACAATTAAGATGAGTGCTCATCTGCGTCTGAACCAAGTGCATGCATGATTCTCCCAAATGCCACTGATGTGCCAGAGGAAAATGCTGCTTAAAATGTGGGTTTAAATAATAATCCGACCTCGCAACAGGTGTACCACTGCAGTTTGGGGAACTGGCAGCTTCAGAACCCGAGGTGAGCTTTGAGTTGTGTTCCTCTCGGTTCCTTCATGGTTCATCCAGGTTTGTATGTCCTTGTTATTGAGTTTCTGTCCTCTGAGGAAGTTCCTTGGTCATGGGGCTGGATCTGTGGTGTGCAAACAGACCAGGAGCGCCCTTGTTCTTTTCCTTCGGGAACACCAGTCCGGTTTTGTGTTTATGGGTCCGGCTGATATGGTATGTCTAAAAAGCTCTTGTTATATTGACTAAACTGTGTCGACAAAAGACGACACCGCACCCACATGGCAACATTTCCGGGTTTGGAAAACAATCCACTGAGGGTGAAATTTCTTAAACGAATTGTCTAGCTTCTCGTATATTTCACTGCTGCACAGAGCGTTCTGCGTATATAGCCACACTTTTATCAGGTTTCCCCGTCTGTTTTTATTAAACGCAAAGTGGGACCACAGGTGGGCTTTATTGCCGTGGGTCGGTGCCTCATAAATTTATGGCTTTACGGCTTCCGTTTGCAAGATTGTCGGGGAGTAGTATTAAAGTTTTAGACAGATATGACGTCATGTTTCTGCAAATAGCCCCTCTGGCTTAGACCACGTGCCCCAAGATGGGCAGCAGTGCTGTTTTTGGAGAGAGATGCTGTCTCTTTGCAACATTTCCCATACTTAATCTGAGAGGAAGCTTTAGTTGCTTAGAGGTTACCTTGGGTTCCTTTCTGGGGAGAGTATTAATGGTCCTGAATTCCTCTGTTTTTCATGATGTGTCTGATCATGGAATGAGTCCAAACACTTTAGAGATGTCGTTTAATCTTTTCCAGCCTGATGAGCAACAACTCTTTGTTTTGAGGTTATATAATATTGGAAATTTTTCCTCAGTATTTCTTTTGTTTAATTGGCTTCTCTGTATATACTTTTAGGACTTGTGTGAAGGTCTGATGATGTTATATCTCATATTATTTGCTTAACTTTTCCTAAAGAAAAATTTGGTTCTTTCAGTGCTCCTTAGCAGTGCATCCTGTTTTATGACCCACTCTGCCGTGTCGAGCTGTTAAAACAGATTAAAGTTCCGGGCCGTGGACAGCCGTCGCTCTTACCAGACGCCTCAATCTTAATGGAGACGTTTCAATTTTATCTGTCAGAGTTTATAAGTCATGTTCCATTAGCCGTCAGTTTGAGTGGCACGGCGAGCTTCTGCAGGAACTCCGCGGCCTGACAGCCATCACAATACCTTGGTGAGCACAAAGTAGATGTGCGGTTACAGAGAAGAACAGAGACTAGGCTTTATACCTTTTGAATAATGGTAATGATGGGCATTTCTCTGGAGCTCAATGCCCTCTGTCCTGATGAATATTTGCCAGCTGGGTGTTTAGGAGAAATTGAAAGGCGCTGAGCGACAATTAAATGACTCTATATTGAATACCGGTGGAAAAGCGCTTATCTGTGCGTGTCCTGTGCCTCTCGTGAAAAGGCTGTTGGGTAAATACGATTGGTGCTTTGACACGCTCAGGATTCATCACAGGATTCTGAGAATTGCTGCCAAAAGGCCGAGGCAAATCTTTATGACTAAAGCGTGGATTGATTCTGGTGTTGCTTTTTTAACAGAAGTGAACGCAGATGATGGTTTTGTCGTCTTAAATGTTTGTGTCTTTTTGCAGATTTTCCACCAAGTACTGGATGTCACAGACGTGTATCGTCTGCGGCAAAGGAATGCTGTTCGGCTTGAAGTGCAAAACCTGCAAGTACGTTGCAAGTACAATAAAATCATATCGGAATGAGATCTCAAAGTGTTTTGACCTCATTGCTTCAAACCTTTTGGACCATAGAAATCAGCAAAAATGTGCAGCACACATGAGTGTTTCTATAGTAATAACACACGACTACTCAAAACTACACAATAGTGGCAGCTTGGCAGTGCTGGGGCTTGAACCCTTGACCTGCTGGTCCATAGTATATATATATATATATATATATACTCAGTGGGCCAAAAAAGTGTTTGGTCAGCCACTGATTGTGCAAGTTCTACTACTTAGAAAGATGAGAGTGGTGGACTGCACTGGTGCTGGATTGGACCATCATAGGGCACTGAGCACTGACAGCACCAAAGGTTTAGTGTTCAAATACTTTTGGAGCTCATGTTGATGTCTGTATGAGTTTTAGGGTTTTTACCCTGGTTACGTTTCCATTATGTGTGACATTTAAAACATAGTGTTAATTGAATATTTCAGTAATTTTATTGTATAATAATTTTGTTCGCTCTTAAATACCGAAAAAAACCAAGCTGCTGATCTTTTAGGTTGAAGTGCCACAATAAATGTACCAAAGAAGCGCCTCCATGCCATTTGTTGATTTACCATAGAGGAGGTAAGGACTCTTTTCTCTTTTGCTTATTGTTTTGTCTGTAGTATCACTGTAATTATTTTACTGTTAACATTTTTTGCTGTATGATTTATACCTTTACTTCTATAAATGACTTTCTGAGAACGCAAATGAAAGTCTAATGATATAAAACGCAGACCTATGCGTTGTACCTTACATAAGTATGACATTTACATTAGACTTTTACTGGTAACTTTTTTCTTTCTACTTTATGTTTATATCAACCTCACGGCCACTTTTTTGTTCACACTTTTCCCACTTGTCTCTCCTTTGTCTTCTCCTCAAGATCAAGTGACATCACAAGGTAATTATATGAATTATTGCATTTTTAATTATAATTAACCTTTTTAAACCGTGATAAATTAAACAGTATATTTCTTAGATACACTATTTGAGCAAAAGTATTGGGACACACCTCATAATTGGTTCAGCTAGCCATGCAGTCTGTCTTTATAAACATTAGTGAAACATCAGTGACCTCACAAACGCTGTTCAGGATGAATCCCCACAGACACAGTCCAAAATCTTGTAGATCCCAGAAGAGCTGTTATAGCCATATTAATACCTATGGATTTAGCTCCATGTAACGTTTGTCCCTACAGTGTATGTCTTTGTCTTTGTGTAGCACCCATCGTTTATTTTGTGCGAAGTTTTTTTCACTTATTTGACCACTCGTTTGCTGTTACCGGGACAACAGGCTTCTGTTACCATGGTTACTATATATATCTTTCTCACTCTCCGTCTCTTAGCTCGTCAGCTTGTCAGGACAGAGTCGGTGCCGTGCGACATAAACAACCCGCTCAGGTACACAGACCTGCACATCAGCCAGACGCTGCCCAAAACCAACAAAATTAATAAGGTGAGCCGTCGAACCGTCAGCACACACGCCATCAAACACCTGAACCTGAAATAAAACAACACCGTCCTTTTTCGGGCTGTGCTTACACCTTCTAACCTACAACCACAAAGAATTTTAATACAGTTTAGATCAGTAGTGGGGTCGAATATCAATTGGTAAGCAATATAAATTTTCTAAGGTACAACTAGATCACACACCAGGATAATTCCTGAGTCTGTTCCACTACTAGTACTGAGAAGCACGGTGGTAGTAGCGTTATATTTTGGGTGTTATTCTTAAGTGGGGACTGGGTAATTGGTGGGGAATGAATGGAAATGGCTGAAGAAAACCTGAGGTAGTTCCCCTTAAAGCACGACAACGACCCTAAACACACCACCAAAATCAATTAATCAGTGGATTAAAGAAACTGAATGTACGTGAGCGGCCAAGTCCAAGCTCTGACCTAAATCTGATCACTGAGAGCCATGAACGAACTAAATGTCAAGTAAATATTTTAATAATCATTACACTGCTGCCTAGATTAGGTTTATTAAAGAGTCCAAATGCATATATTTGTTTCTCCATTAAGTATTAATTCTTCTGTTTGGTCTACAAAAGGCACGAGATTATACAACCGGTCATAATGATTCCAGTCATCCTCCACTAACATTATAGACAGTCCTGTATCAGTATGACGTATGGTAGTACTTTAGACTAACCGAGTTAGTGAGGAATCATTGCAAAGTTTCCCTTGAGGCCCATACCTAAACGAGTTGTGTTTGTTTGTGTCTTTATTATTGACCAGACCGAGCCTGCTCGTAATAAATCAGCTATGAGCGGCGCTGTAAAATACGATAAGCTCCTCTGGGACCGAACTGTCTGTCTGTGTTTGCATCCCTTAAGAAACGTTGGATATTTCTTTGGGTGGATGATCTGAGTGACTTATCTGGAAATACGCATTTAGACTTCCACTGGGTGTTCGCATAAGTGTGTTTATCGGGCAGCGCGTTCAGATTATGGTAATTTTTTTCCATCGGTTCACACCTCTGAGACGGCCAGATATTTTTAGTGACATCTTTAAAGCGTACTTTTAAAACAAGCCTATGTATATAAGCCAGAAAAATCAGGCAGCAAAATATATAAATAGATATATTTATATATATATGATACACTGATAAGCCATAACGTTAAAAACCACCTGAATAATACCGTGGATGTCCAGACATGCATTCCTTAATGTTTATTCCCTATTTAACCTTTAAATAATCAATACAGCTGGTATTACCACCACAATGGCACGTATATATATATATGTACAACGTATTTGTATATGTATATACAAATACAACATACTACATAGTCAAAGGTATTGGGACGTTTTGGGCAATCGTACGCTTCCAACTTTATAGGAACTGTTTAGGAAAGGCCCTTTTCTGCTTCATAAAGGTCCATATAGGCATGATCGGGCAGCACAGAGCCCTGACCTCAACCCCATTGAACACCTTTGCAAGCTCTTGTCCAACATCAGTGTCTGACCTCCCAAACACTCTTCTGCATTTTGGATTCTGGATGAATCTCCACAGACACAGTCCAAAATCCTGTAGAAAGTCAGAAACCCAGAAGAGTAGATGCTGTTATAACTGCAAAGGGGGACCGACTCCATATTAATGCTTTTATTGACACTGTTATTGACCAGTTTGAACATCTTGTGTTAAGCCATTTTCATTAGGAGCTCAACAATACATAATATAACTGGGGGTGGCCCAACTTTTACATCATGACACGGAATTGGTTAGACAAAGTTCTTTTTATGGGCTTTCTGGAGTAAATCTGCCAACCTTAAGCAATAAAAACTCTAAATTAAAAAGCTAATGATGTAAACGAATCCGCTCTGACTGAATGTGTATTGTACAACTACTTTCTTGTTATTTTATAAGCAGTATTTAAAAATAAAGCCTGTACGTTGTTAAAATGTGCACAATTTCAGATCTACTGTACTGCAGTATAATAATTAAGCATAAGACTTTTAATGTTTGTTGATATTTGGTTTAATTCGATTGAAGTAAATGTAATTTATTTATTTAAAGCTGGGCGTTTGTTATGAGAGCATCCTTCATGGGTTCCTGTTGGAGATCATGTTTACATACAGATGCCGGCTAAATACAAAATAAACAAACACACTGAAGAGACAAACTGGGTTCATTATGTGCACGCCGTTGCGACCATGGCAACACGGTTTGGTAAAACCGAAACAGTCTCATATTTGCACATCAGTTTTAATTTGACACTTTACCAACCGTATGTGGGTGCGAGGAGATTTGTCCAACAGACTACCATGTGTGTGTGTTTGCATGAAGCAAAGAGCCCATTAGCTCGCAGCTCATCATGACCCACCAGAGTCTAAAACAGGCCTCTAATGAGAAAGCAATATTTCATTATGGCGGCGTTGCGTTTTCCAGCATTCGTGGCGCTCCGTTTTAGTAAATAGTCTTCGCTTTATGGAGGTGGAGGTTTTTATTTCTCCTACTGAAAATAGTAAACGAGTAAAAGACCTGTTAATAGATTTATCACGGCGTGACGGCATTTGCATCACACACACACTCACACACACACACACACACACACACACACACACACACACACACACAGCTCTGGATTGAAATAAGCTGCCGTAGTCACTGCTGTTATATGAAAGACGTCCAGAGAATGCCGAATTCATTTGGATTGATTAATTGTTTGCAGCTCGTTTAGTAAGTGTTGGGTAAAACCTAGAAATGTGTCAAGTTAAGTTCTGAACTCTGGCTCGTCTAATCTGAAACGGATGGTGGTGGAGATTGGTCTTCAGGTGTTTTAGTAGGCAGGAGTTCACATTTCTCATAGCAAAATATATAGTTTTGAATTTAAGGTTCATCTAATGAATTCAAGAAAAGCAACTTCAAACCATGATCTTCCTCCTCCATGCTTTACAGTTGGGACGAGGTTTTATTATTTGGCATTTTGGCACTTTCTTTGTACAATGAACATCATTCTTGTTGATTGTTTTTCTTGACCACAAATGTTTTGCACGTTCTAGATTCTGTATGTCTAGAGTGGGTATTCTTTTCACAATAGTAATTGAAATAAATAACAGAGAGTCTGTATTATCGTGACTGGTTGAAAACATAGATCCTAATGCTGTAATACATCTAGATTTTGTTTCTCCTCATAAACACTGACAAACACAACATTTTTGAGGAGTTCGATGCTCAAGATACTCTGGTGTATGTGTGTGTGTGTGTGTGTGTGTGTGTGTGTGTGTGTTTCAGGACCACATCCCTGTGCCGTATCAGCCAGACTCGAGCAGCAACCCGTCATCCACCACGTCCTCCACCCCATCATCCCCAGCTCCACCTCTTCCTCCCAGTGCTACCCCTCCATCTCCACTTCACCCGTCCCCTCAGAGTGCCCGTCAGACCAAACAACCCAACCTAACAGGTACACACACACACACACACACACACACACACACACACCACACACACACAAACACACACACACACCATCACACATCACACACACATCTTCTCACTTTGTCTAAGCAAACACGTTTCAAGAAAGGGCCTTTTTTTTCAGCGCCTGTTGCTTTAAATGATAACGAGCCACCACTCAGCAAACCAATACAGTGATTCACTTCACTTTGTTTGAATAAATAAGCATACGCTTATAATTTAATGTAATAAGATCATTTTTTGAACATTCATGTTAAATAAGTGAGGTGATTGATTGAGTTCTGTGTGGGGAAATCGACTTCATTTTTAAAAGGTTCTTAGGACTCAAATCTCTTTTTGGGACTGATGCCTGAATCGTACATATTCAATTCAAAAGTGAGGAGAATAATGATGCGAATAAAAATAAAGGATTGTTTACAATGCTGCTAAACTACTATGTTCATTTAAAAAATAGCGTAACTATTTACAAGCTGTTTTGGGACTTACGAGGTGAGCTATTGGTAGCTCAGACTGCTTAACCACTGCTTTGTCTTTGCTGGCTTGGAGCTGGCGATGTCACATCAAAGTAAATAAAATCATAACAGAGTCAATTTTACAGCTCTTATTCTGATGAGGAGTGGGATTATTCCAATGAGCTGGGCATGTGACAGAACCAAACCTCATGTTTCAGACCTAAAACATCTTTCACAGTTTTGTAGATGGTAGGTTCTCCTTTCCTATTCGCAAAGTATGTGCACTGGAATTAAACCACAAGGAACCATGACTGCTGAACCACCGGAGCCAATGTATAAACTCGTCCTGTAGAGAAAATGTGAGTTCAAAATAATGAGACTGAAAATCCAGTAGTATAATCCGTAAGGCTTTTTTCTTTTAAACGACTTTTTCCACTGTCGTCTCTTGATTCGTGTTTTCGGTTAAAGCTGCTTTTTGGACAGCTGTTTTTGTTAAAGCTGCTATGTGAATATAATGTATAATGAGATCAGGTTTACAGTTAAATATAAAACTTCTCTCTCTCTTTCTTTTTTTCTCTCCCGTAACTTTTCTTTCTCCAGCGTCTCACTATTACTACAAATACAAGCAGCCAGTTCATCTTTCCTGGTAAGTGCCTCCTAATTGGCTGCTCCTTTACCACATAAATGCAGCGCGACAGGTCCCGGTCACGGACAACTCTTGATGTAATTTGTAATTTCTTGTCGACGCACCTCGGCTCGCTGGCGCCACTCTCTTCTCTGAAGCGCCTAATGAAGGGCCTTGTACGCGCTCGCGTGTGTTCCTTCCTCCCAAACAAACACGGCGAGGAGCGGTGTAGGGGGCGATGGGAGGGCTCAGCGGGAAACCACTAGGCGTTTGATGAGGCGTGACGGGGGAAGGTGTTAAGGTGGAACGCTCAAATGAGAGTCCTGATGAGGCTGATTTTGAGGCCCATGAACGGCTGTTAGTGTGAGCCGTGATGATGTGGACGGTCTGTCCCCAGTTCTATCGTTAACAAAAAGGACAAAGCCTGTGCCCTAATTCTGTACTCTCCTTCTCATTTTTTTTGTAGATGTTACCCCAGAGGTTCCTAACAGAGCTCCTCAGGTTATCTTACACCCCGTGCTGTCGGAGCCTGGGTAAGTCTGATAGCGTGATGGATTATTATTACAAATTCCTGCTGTAAAATATGTAATTTCATCCCCTAACCTGCTATCTGAACCAATAATCCCCAATAACGAGTACCAATCGGGAAAATTATGGATGTAGATGGCGTTCTGAATGTCTTCACCTCTGTTTACAACCTCCACTTTTTATTTAGTCTTTATTTATGAGGCAGTGGTTGGGTCTGGACACTGTCCATCCAGGGATGGGTTCCCAAGCCTGTGGTTTGTCATGTGATCCTGCCAGTGGTGCCCCCATGCTAAATGTTTATGGGACAAACAGATCCTGATTATTAGAGAGGCAGCATTGTTAAACATTGTCGATTTTTTGAATATACAGTACCGGGAACCAGGTAAAGATTTCTCCATAGAAAATAATGGATTTTCCATTCTCGTTATCTGAATATTCATTATCTGAAACATTTCCATGAATGAGGTACATTTGGATAATGGATAATAAAATCTCTTCTTAATAATGGAGAATGGATTCGGACATAAAAATGTAAACATAAAGAACCTCTTTTACTGCAGGATTTTATGCAGGCACAGTATGACATAAACCTTTTAAGAGGTCCAAATTTCTGGAGCTAAAACAAAAAGAAACGGAGACGTGAGACGTGAAAGACATCAGGACACACACTCTGGGTGAACACGTTGATGAGTTCAGTGCTGATGCCACCCGAGTGTGAACATGTTTGGGACTCAAGGATGCATGAAACTCAATATTATCTGGTATCAGTGCAGTTCATCTGTTAGAGATTAAATAAGTTCTCTTTATATATTGTTTATGATCTTTTTCACATTTTAACCCTGCTGTACCATGGTCAGGACCGGTAGTGGTCCCCGTTGAGGCACTTGCGTGCCTGAAATTCGCATTATATCCCATATAGTAAAAGTTTTTAGGTTTGTGTGTTTCAGTTCAGGAAATAAAGATTGGTTTGGTTATGAATTAGGTGATATTTTCTTTACATTACATTGTTTATCAGTTTAGGGACAAGCAACAAGGCTACTACAGGGCAGGACTTTGGTAGGATTTATGGATTTATTTGCTTATTTAATGTCAAATCAGCATCAACGGCAGATCACAATACATCGATACTGTGCCGCCCTTCAGGACTGTAAAAGTTTGCAAAGTTTTTAGTTTACAAGTCAAGTCAAGTCAGATCTATTTATATAGCGCTTTTTACAATGGAGCATTGTCTCAAAGCAACTTTACAAGTTTAGATTATCTCCTAATAACTACGTCCAATCCCAAATTGAGCAAGCCTAGGGCGACAGTGGCAAGGAAAAATTATAGGAAAGAACCTTGGGAGGACCAAGACTCAAAAAGGGAACCCAACCTCCTTGGGCAGCGTAGATGATAAAATCTAAGAGCGAAACTAAAGTCATGGAGTCAAAGTTTGAATAAAATGTGAAGTATGCACATCGACATTAAGTGGCCCGGGTATTTATGGTTGGGGCTGGGGCTGATGACGGAAGCAGCTTGAGTGGAAGCTGCCTTGGATTGAACTCATGTGGTGGGGCTGGACCTGGCACCGGAACACAGCTCGGAGAGAAAACAGAAAATGCAATTAGTTATTGATTAAGAGCACAGGTGTCTATTAACAATCACTGATGCAATGGTCAATCACTGATGCCAAGTGTAGCATGAGGACCCCGGCAGCATTAAGCTATAGCAGCATAGCAGAAAGAGGAGGAACTGGTAGGGAAAAACACAGCCAAGAGGGATCACACATGAGACATTGGCAACGCCATGGGAGGCAGAAAGACAGCAGAACCCAACGTCTCTGATCACCACCCCATAAGACTCTTTGACTATGAACCCCCAGGCTCTGCCTTTAGTCTAAGGCAAGGAATGCACGAGTCAAGAATCAAGAGGGGACCGAAGCCCAGTTCAGCCAGACCGTTCCACTCGACACTCTCTGCTAGCGGACAAGGTAGGCAGGCCAGACATGACTCCAGACTCCGGCCCCAGTGACCCAAGCCATGCAGTACCTCCTGGTCTAAATCTAGTCAAAAGCCTGTGTAAATAGGTATGTCTTTTAGCCTAGACTTAAAACTTTGGCGAGTGTGTCAAAATGACAAAGTGAGATTACCGTAATTTTTCGGGCTATAAAGCGCACCGGGTTTGTTATAAGGCACCAATATCAGTGATCAACTTCTAAACAGATCTATTTTCATACATAAAAGTGCACCGCGGTATTTATAAGACGCATGAAATGAAACAAAACTCTTAGTTTTTCCATCGGAAGCTCAGTTTGGTCTTTACCTATGGCGCAGGGCGTCTCTTGCTTCCTCCACTTCCGTTACCATGATTCGTTAATGTTGAATTCTCGCGCAGCTGCTCTATGACCATGTGTTGTACTGCGTGACCGATAGCGCTGAGTTTGAAAATCCGCCTTCGAAAATAAATGAATGAATGCACAACAAACCCTAACGCTGAAGCACATACCGTATTATTACTCCGCGATGCTGCGCACTACGGTTGCCGTAAGCTTCGTAACTTACCAAGCCGGCCGTGCTGCTAAAAACATTTTGACAGATATTATGATGAGCCGCCGTGTGTACCATCTACAATCGGTTGTAGGTCAGAAAAGCACAACCAGAATTAATTTCATACATTAGACGCACCGCATTTAAAAAGGCGCACTTGTCGATTTTTTGAGAAAATTAAAGGATTTTAAGTGCGCCTTATGGTCCGAAAAAATACGCTATGTAGTTTAATGATGCTTAGTAAACAAAAATGAAGCTCCAGTGCAAATCTCTGTCCTATCCATGCTCTCTGCAGATGGCCCCAGGACCGTCTCATGACCCTGATCGTTAAAGTGTTTTTTTGAAAAGTGAAGCGAAAAAAAGAAATCCTTGAACTCAGGCGTATGATTGTATTGATTTGATTTTCCCTTTCTTTGTTCTCACAGTAACAAGGCAAAACCCTATGCTACAGATCGAGTTTTGAACAATCGTCCAGATGTGAGTTGTCCAAATATGAGATATATATATATATAGTCTATAAGTCTATATTTATGTTACTGTTTTTACATGCAGAATGAACATAAGTAATTCTCCCTTTATTTAAGAACGAGGACGGGAACCATGAGGACTCGGCTGACGAGTTTGAGGAGATGAACCTGTCGCTGCTGTCGGCGCGTAACTTCCCACGCAAGGCCAGTCAGACGAGCATCTTCCTGCAGGAATGGGACATCCCGCTGGAGCAGCTGGAGATCGGCGAGCTGATCGGGAAGGGCCGCTTCGGCCAGGTCTACCACGGGCGCTGGCACGGTGAGGTGGCCATCCGCCTGATCGACATCGAGAGGGACAACGAGGAGCAGCTCAAGGCCTTTAAACGCGAGGTGATGGCGTATCGGAACACGCGCCACGAAAACGTCGTGCTCTTCATGGGCGCCTGCATGAGCCCGCCGCACCTCGCCATCATTACCAGGTACCCGCCTGACTCTGGGATTTCTTTCCTTCTACACTTTAGTACTTTAAGTTAAAAGCTTGCAGTTCCAATTTCCACAGAGGTGCAGTGCTGTAAGGGTTATGTCGTTTATTGTGTATGTATGGTACCTGTACAAAAAAAGGTCAAAAGATGTAATCGTTTCGATTTGAGGTCCTGAACGGTGGGCACAAGGAGTGGAGATGCCAGATTGAGCCACGATTTAGAGAAATGCACTCAGCCTGCAAGAGCGTGAAGAACGTTATCGATTGTTTGCCATGATGTCTGGGAAACTGTTCAGCTGTTGGTTTTCATTTTGCTCTGTGCTGCATGCAATCATTTGCAAAAGAAAATAGAGCACAGTTAAAGAGAAAAGGTCCGAGCAAAAGCGATCTATGTACGTTTTCATACGCGGAGAATGGCGGGATGAAGATAAGAAGGCGCACACACACGTTACTTGTATTTGTACAAATCAGGGGCTGGATTCATGAAAGCATTCTTAAGACAAACACTAAGAAGTTGAAAAGAATGTTCTCAACTATTATCTGATGTATAAATACTGCTCAAAAAAACAACAACACTTAAACAACACAATATAACTCCCAGTGTTCCCTTTATTTTTTTGAGCAGTATATTATATCTAGATTTAGAGAAATGCACTCAGCCTGCAAGAGCGTGAGGAACGTTATCGATTGTTTGCCATGATGAAATTATGGATGTAGATGGCGTTCTGAATGTCTTCACCTTTGTTTACAACCTCCACTTTTTATTTAGTCTTTATTTATGAGGCAGTGGATATATATTATATATATTATATAGATATATATTATATCTCTTTAATCCACTCAGAGGAATAACATCAAATTAAACGTTCAACAAATTTTAGCAAACAAGAAATAGAGGTGATGGTGGAAGAAACGCATTTTTCTCCTTGGAAAATATGATACTTGTGGGGGGACTGCAGAAAGTGTAAGGTTAGGAAAACATTTATGAACAGAATGTTTTCAAGAATACCACTTGTTCTTAAGAAAAGAGTTCTCCTTCTTCAGAATATCCACCTAATCATGATCTTCTACCTTTTTAGCCCTTAAATGGCTTATTTAGGACCCATGCTATGCAGGAAATGCTCTGAAACGTCCTATACTGTCTCTGTTCTAGTCTGTGCAAAGGACGGACTCTTTATGCGGTAATAAGAGATGCTAAAGTCATCCTGGATGTCAACAAGACCAGGCAGATCGCTCAGGAGATGGTTAAGGTACGAGTCTGAGCTTGGATATGCTACCTAAAGGTTTCCATCTGCTTCATGTTTATACCTGCTGATAGTCATAAAGATGCATTTACACGTTCCACAGGTTCCACAAATACTCACAATAGCCTTGTATATCTGATGTGAGGTTGGCAATAGTGCCATGAGGCTGGTGTAGGATTGGTTCTTAATCTCCGGTTCCCTTGATTCCCTCATTTCTGACTCTTTATGAAATGCTGCTTTCTCTAGAATCTATGAAAGTCATTTAAGATAAAGCTTCAGGTTCAATCACCCTCATAATTTGTGAAGCTCTTCTAACGTGTGTGTTCTGTGTTCAGGGTATGGGCTATCTGCATGCCAAAGGGATTCTCCATAAGGATATGAAGTCCAAAAACGTCTTCTATGATAACGGGAAAGTGGTCATCACTGATTTTGGACTTTTTACAATATCTGGTGTCCTACAGGCAGGCAGGTATGTTCCAACAGGGTGTGCCGGCTTATTTTAACCCTGATTTAATCCTACATGTGATTTATTGATTGCTTAATTCATATATTAATTCATATAACCAAAGTTTTCCTCTTTAGTTCTCTTAACGTTACTCTTAAAGCTGTCCTATTTTCCCAGATCATACATAAAACAATTTAAAATAAAATAAAAGTGGGCTTTCAATCTACTAGCAAGTATCATAAACCATTATATATGCCCTTAAAAATAACAATTAATTAAACAACCAGTTAATATTTCTCTAATTTGTTATTTGATTTTAAGATGTTTACTAACCAGGCCTGCAGAATTTAGGATCATTTTTCCGGGTACAGACATTTTATAAACAATTCCCAGCTCCCACCTGTATGGGAGTTAATGATGTGGTTGAGTTGCGTGATTTAGGAAACCATCTCAGCCTTAGTTTGTAGTTTATAATTTCCTTTTTGTTTGTGGAGGCCATTTTAGGCATCTCGTTGTTGCTAGACACCATTTCGGAATTGTTATTTCTGTCGCCTTTTATTCACTCCATTTCTTAGCTGTTACTTCAGCTACTACCCCCTTGTGGCAGCTTGAGAAAGTGCAACCCAAGATCAAATCCCGTTCCATATGTCCAGACACAAGCAAACAAAACACACTCTCTCTATACTTACACTTAAATATATGTACAATATATATATTTAGTAATGATTGATTATTCAACAAAAAATAATACATGTATTACTTTGTGTAATTAAATATAAATAATTAAAATGGAAGGTACTTCTGCTCTATCCAACTCCTGCAGCCATGTGACACCAAAAGTGTGTAGATCTTAAAAAAAAATTCCAATGGGTGTAAGCTTCTATACTTGTAGTCAACCACTTAACAACCCAAGTGTCCTGTTTAAACCCCATTGTTACAGCCAATTCATCCTGTTCTTAAACAACCTGCTGAATGACAGGGACACACACAGACCCCAGGGTTTGGCTGTTATGACACCGAAACATTTTAGATCAGATGGCGTGCCAACGTTTTCTGAGAAACCCTGATGAGGGTGCCCTCTGGTTATCAGGGGCCTGAAGAGCTGCGGCTCTTAATAAGAAGGCTACATTTATGTAAGCTCAAGCCCTCAAGCCCGTCCTTCGTCGAGCGTTTAGGATCCATTTAGCGGCGCGACCCACTCCAATTATGACCCTCTGCACCACGCATTATGAGAGGAGATAGGACCGAAGGGTGGCCTTGTGGGAATTGAAAATGTTTTAGCGCAGGGATGAGGGTGCATGCTCTGGCATAATTGCAAATAATAAATCTGTACCAGCGAGTTCTTCTTCATTTTCGGGCCTGTGAATTTGGAAGAAGATAAAAAATCAACACTGATAGTATCTTATCAACGTTTTTATGCCTCAGTACTCATTGTTGATTGTTTTGGTTCATGTTCACTCTGTGGAAGTTTGAGCAACAGAGAGTAACAGATCAACTGATAATCAGTTTCAGCTTGAATTTCAATTCAGTTTAAGTACTGTATTAAGCAGCATGCTGAATAATAAAAACATTTCAAACAGTGCTCATAATGGTCCTAAGCAAAATAGGGGAGAGAAAATCGATCTAAATATTTCCGCCTTATATTAATTCGGCATTTCTTCATTACTAATCACCATAATTGTTGTATTTTCAGCTTTCAGACACTCAAATTGAACCACTTCTGAACAGAAAACTGAACTTTTTAAATAATCAGGGTAGATTTTCCAGATTTTTCAAAAAAATGACCAAATATGTGAAGATATCATGTCAGATGATGACATATCTACTGGAAAAAACACGTATCATGTATGATTGATGTACAGATTTTAAGTGTAATTGTCCCAAACTCTATAAAAACGAACATGCAGTAACATTTAATCACACAAAGTGAGTACAGCTTATGGTTTGATTGAACTCATACCCCCTTACAGGCTGCAAATGTCAGGCTGCTTCACTGAGCTGGACTTGAGCTCTGACTTTTCCCGACGTCTGGTGAGCGTGTGTCAGTGTAAATCTGCATTAGTGACGGCCTGTCATTATGCATGCAGCAGGTCTCAGGAGGAGAGCCCCCGCTATTATTTCGATGAAAGAAAAACAGCGCTTTGTGAATTCTCGGCCCACGTTTTCAATTTATTTGGTGTGATTTCGATCCTGGCCCATTTTCTCTCAAAGGCGTGAGCCTCAGAGAAGATTGAAGCCTCTGAAACATGAGAGAGTGCAGGTTCTTCATGGTCATCTGCTTAAATTCAGGTCCTGTCCCCATCTCTCTCTCTCTGCAGCAGGAGGGAGGATGAGTTGCGGATCCCGAGCGGTTGGTTATGCCACCTCGCCCCCGAGATCATTCATCAGCTCTCCCCAGACACCGCTGAAGACCAGCTGCCCTTTTCCAAGCAGTCAGACGTCTTTGCGTTCGGGTGGGTTCCTCAGTACACACACTCACATGTTATTAGAAACACCTGCTCACTCATCAATGATCTAATCAGCCGATCGTGTGGCAGCAGTGCAGGTGCGGGCTTTAGGTAATGCTAATGGGAAACAAAGTGCGATCAGTGATTTTGATTGTGGCACAATTCTGAAATCACCTGGGAGTTTCTTGAGAAAAAACATTCGGTGAGCAGCAGTTCCGCGGATGGAAATGCCAAGACTGCTTGGCATAGGGAGGTTTGACTGGTAGGGGGCAAGGTGCCCACTTTGTGACCAGTTGGCTTCATCGTGATGTGAAATCTGCTTTTATGAATTTGCAGCGGTTATGACGTTATCATCTAACCTTTAATATTTTCATTCTTTAAGGTTTTTGCTCTGCAAATATTTGTTTAAAGATCTAATTTGGGTACTGGCTCCGTTCAGACTGGTTAATTAAACACACGATGCTGGAGTCTATTTCATTTGAAACCAGTGAGACGGGAACGAAAAAAGTCACGTTAAATCTGCAGACGATTGAGTTAACTGATGTTTCCTTTCTGAAGCGGTTCGAATCGAGGTGGTCCTGGACCTGAATTTCGCCGTTAGTTCAGCTCAGTATAAAGCTGTAGAGGTATCAGGAGATGTAAAACCTGCAGCCTGTTCCCTGTCTTACTACCCCAGAACTTTGAGGTTCTCGGGGGACTTGTCGTGGTTTGGGTGCGTCAGTTTAATTCGTGCTAAATCGTCCCGCTGGATCTTGTAATGGCCGTGTCCAGCTTTGCTACTGCATCGATTTTCTTCGCTGATTCTTTAATCCGGGCAAATAAAGCTCCCTCACCGCTGTGATCCGGCACAAGCCAGAGTTGGGCGTGAAAGCAGACTCTCACACACAATTAACTAAGCAAACCCCAGAGGGGGGCATTTATTTAAGGGTGGAACGGAGGGGAAGTGAATGAGGAGCATTAACTGTTAACTGT
The DNA here is from genome assembly GCA_025084515.1 of Ancistrus triradiatus. Classification (NCBI taxonomy): domain Eukaryota; kingdom Metazoa; phylum Chordata; class Actinopteri; order Siluriformes; family Loricariidae; genus Ancistrus; species Ancistrus triradiatus. Next base: position 61,200 of record JAJAGP010002693.1, on the reverse strand, counting down.
CCGGTAAAGGAGAGCTGCTGGGCTTTAAGGGATTCTGTAAAAAACTGGATCCGTTCTGGTTTAACTGCAAGCCTAGTGCCTAAATAATATTGGTTGATTTTCCAAATAAACCGACCCATTCAATGTCTAGTTTGTCTGCATGTGTGTGCGTTTCATATGTTGAGGAGCGCGGACAAACTTTTCACCCTTTAGACGTCGATAATAGCGATGATTATTAGTTTTGGTGCTTTAAAGCACGCGGCTCCAGAGGGAGAATTACAGGCTCATAAATATTCAGAAGCTAAACCTATGAATTATGTATAGAGCGTGTGTTTGCCCTCTATGGCTTTAGTTCCAGCTCCACATAAAAATGATAGAGTTAAGGATTTAACACAGCTGGACTCCGACCTGACCGCAGGCGGTGTGTGAGTGGGTGTACCAGCGGACAAAGTGGACGGATGGATGGAGAGACACTTCTTACTGCCTCTTAACACAATTGCATTCAGCTTTTGTGTTCACATGATCTGTGAATCTGCGAATATTTTGACCCTTCATTCAGAATTACAGCTTAATCATTAGACGAAATGCTGTAAAGTATAACAGAATGTTTTTATATAAGCTTTAAAGGGGACGTAAGTATGTAAACACGATGGAATATTCAGCCTCATCATTTAAAGCAACAGTCCTTAAAAACGGGTCATTCTGGAAAGTGCTGTTTAGATAAAGTTCGTTACGACCCCATGGAGCTGTACAGTGATTGATAACGCAGAGAATTCCTTCCCTTTCATTATGAGATATGTCAGAAGTATGAGGACGTGTTTTTATTTGGTTGTTGCACTCGACATGTTAAGCAGAGGTTTGTTTTTGAATCCTGCAGGAGACGGTTCGTTCGTTCGACTGCAACACTTGACTCACTGAGTTTTAATTAGAAGTAATTAAACCTTAATTACACTAAAACAAATCTCGACATGATTCCGCTCGCATTTGACACAAGTACCATTTTTGACTATTTAATCATTTATTAGGAGGAGCTCCTAGGGTGTGATGAAGAGTCCCAGTGCGAAAAACATGTACTGCTCCGAACCTCGCATCAGCAGAGTCTGAGAAATGACTGCAAGAAAAATACTTGTGGTTGTTACGTGACCGGATTGGGGTTGCCGGCGTATTATGGGGTGATTGATTAATAATTGCACAAATTTATCTAAAGTAACTTAAACGAGCGTTTAATGAGTTTCCTTTACGTTAAACATGGGTTATAACGAGACTCCGCTTCTGTGTTTCAGAACGATCTGGTACGAGCTGCATGCACGGGAGTGGCCTTTCAAAAACCAGCCGGCTGAGGTGATCATATGGCAGGTGGGCAGCGGCATGAGGCCCAACCTCACCCAGATTGGCATGGGCAAGGAGATATCGGTGAGTGAAGCAACGGCAAAACACACCAACCCATTTCCGTACATAGATTTAGATTTATCACGAGCTTAACTTTTAATTCATTAAAACAGTTATTAAAAAAATAATGGCTTTGACATCGCTATCGGACACAAAGGTTTTAGTCCGTAGGCAGAGAATTATTTTAGTCACAACTTTGCAATTTAGATCAGGATGTGATACTGCACCCCTCTGTCTCATGGCCACGTGGTGAGTATTTAGATCCCACTGTTTCAAAACAGAACAAAAAAACAATACAACCTTTAAACCAGTTCTGTAAATTGGAAAATAGAATGAAACAGAATTCTGTATTAAGGGCAGTAGGGTGGCACTTCTGGCCAGTTGACATTACCTATACAGGGCACAGGAACCTCTTGTGGACACTGAGATGGACTGGTACCAGGTAAATTCTGGCATAGGCTCTCCTAGGCTCCCCCCTGAACCTGACCAAAGCAAAAAAAGTCCTATTTGTGCCCTGTGTGATCCCAGTTGGACATTTCTTCAGATTTACGTAGGTCTGCTCTTCTTTTTTCAGGACATCCTGATGTTCTGCTGGTCTCACGAGCCTGAGGAGCGACCCAGCTTCTCTAAACTGATGGACTTGCTGGAGAAACTGCCCAAACGTAACCGGCGCCTCTCGCATCCCGGCCACTTCTGGAAATCAGCTGAGTATGTCAAATGAGCTAAGCTCTCAAAAAACAACAACAAAAAAACAAAAATCCAAACAAACACAAAAAGAATAAAAAAAAAAAAAACATTAAAACTGAAAAGTACCCTGAAGTCCTGGAGAAGTTTTAATCATGACGTGAAATGGCAGGTGGATTGATGGTCTAGTGAAGTTCGTTTCGATCGGTGTGTTTTTCTGTTCGTTGTTTGATTGGGTACGGAAGATGGACGATTTCTTTCTTTTCCTCTCTGTTGTTGTTTTTTATTTATTTATTTATTTATTTTTAAGTCCTACTCTGTTGGATCTGTTTGTGTTCTGCTGATTCATCTGCGATTAATTTCTGAATGTTACCTTTTTTGATCACATGCCATGTCATTCTGTACTGACTGCATTTACTATATGAACAAATGCAAACTGTGTTGATTCTCTGTGAACCTGTGCGTCTGTATTTATTTATTTATTTAATTAATTTTTCTGAAGACGTGTAAGTCTCAGACTGAATGTATCTTTAATTTGACGGTTTGTGGAACTGTTCTTTCTATTTGACGTTGATTTATCGTTATTTATTTATTTATTTTTGTTTCAGTCCAGTCATGAGTGTGTTGTTGGGATTTTTGCGGCCGTTCCGGAGAAAGCTTTACTTCTTTACGGGGGCAAACATTTCAGAAAACAAGACAAGAACGCAAGTCCTTTTGCTCTTTCAGATTTGATTGTATGCCTAATTTCTGACACGTGAATCGCATCTTAAACTGTGACCGAGCCCGATGCTGTTCCTGAGCCTGAGAGGAACGAAAGTTGCGTTTATATAGATAAACGAAGTTGTACAGGCTGCGTCCCCCTGCACTTTTTCATCGCGTGTAAATTACGAAACGCCGACTGTTGCATGCGAGTGTCGATCGTGGAAATCGCTAAAGGAAACCATTCCATATTTCGCTCTTAATGTTTAATATGGAGGCGACGTTTAGCTACATATGGCTTATAAAGAATCGCTGACCTGCTTTAACCATCACAGCGCCACACAGTGCATCCAGACAATCCGTTCATAACCAGTTCAGAACCGCTTCTAGATCTCTCGCTGCTGTTTTTGAAGTCTTTCGGGATCACCGATCGTTTTGTGGGTCATTTCTATTTGTACAGCTTCGACGTTTTAAATGCATGACCCCCTATGGGAAACGAAAAGAAGATCAAATCGTAATTTATAGTGCTTATAATCTAGAATGATGACATATCCTGACACTTTAAGTCACAACATCGTTATTATTAAGCCACATCGAAACGATAGACGTCACTGACACTCGGTGATCTTATATCCTCACACTCAGTCATATCAGGCTGGATTAGGAGCGTATGAAAGACCGTTTCGTTTAACGAGCCTGCTGACCTCAGTTCAAATCAGTAGCTGTAAATGAATTTCCCTCATCGAGCCGGCTGGGTGTTCTCCAGGTCCATCCCACAGACGAGCGCCTGAATTGTGCCGAGTCTCTCCTTTTTTGTTTTGTTTTGGTTTCTTATTTCTGATTCCTATTCCATTGAGCTGATTTTTTTAAGTGTGTGCACAGTTTTGGTTTGAATTTCTCCACGGTTTGAGTTTGAGTTCCTGTTCTCTTGGTTTTTAGGTGTGTAACTGCTTGTATTGACAGATGCCTTATGGTGCACAGCTTAGTGACTGCGATATATTCATCACAAGCTCTTTCTTTGCACTCATCCTTTATGAAATACGACAATAAAAATGGTTCATTTTGGAATTTTATTACGTTTTTCCAGTCCTTTCTTTTATCCTGTCACTTCCCTGTTTTCCATGTTTTCCATTTTGTGTTGGAAGAATTCGGTATCAGCTCACTGAGGGCCTGTATCACAAAAAATCTAATGTCACGGAAACTTTTTGGTGGATTCTGTATTTATAGACACGTCTAACCAACTAAAGTCCGGTGTGTTTTGGTCCCTTAATGCTCTGTTTGCCTAAATCCTCCACTTGGATCCTGTCAGTAAGGATCTGACATGTTTCATTATTCTAGGGTTAATTAGAAGATAATGAATTGTTTATTTTATATTGCAGCTTGCCTTGAGCATAGACTGCAAGAGCGATAGTAAAGATAAACAAGGTGGGGCAGTCCACCATCACGGAGACCTGCGAGGTAAAATGTGCATATAGATGATAAGAGAAGTCAATAAACAGGTGCACGGTTTTGCTGTGAAAACAAATGTGAAGAAAGAAAACAAATAAGGTTTCTAAGCTACACGATTTAAATGGTCCCACCACCTCACTCTTTCAAAAGTTTGTCAAACTTGATATTGATATTTTGGTACCTAGGCTAAAGTTAAAGGTTTTATCTGTACAGTATGAAGTCGATCTTCTATCACGCTAATTACCCTTCATTACATTTCGTCCACTCTCTCTTCGGTAAATAATTACAGTCTGCTCTCGCAAAAGGTGTGTCTAAGCTCCGATCATTGCTGTTAAAGGCTCTATCCTGTAATTATTTATGATCGCTGTAAGAACTGGAATAAATTCTGTGCAGCCAGACTCTCTTCTTATGTATTTAATAACAGGATAAAACAACAATTTTGTTTCATTCACATCAGGAGCTCTGAAACCAAAATACACCCATTTTCAGTTCACAGTCCCTCTTATGGCCTCTATCGTCGTTTACTCCTGTTTAATTATGCTCAGGAACGTTGAATCTGCTGGCCTGGTAAAGCTGAGGGTCAGAATTCACCCGGGACGGGCTAAGCTCAATAATTGGCGGCTTGTGTGGCCCTGGTTATGACCGCTGCTTCAGCAGGGATGTTAAAATATGAGAATATGATGAATTAAGCATCATAAGCCAAACCACAGCCAGGGAATAAAACATGGTCATTATGACTATCATTAAAATAAAATGTACAGATTTTTGCTTAAAGAGAACCCAAAAACAGTACATAAAGAGAACCCATCTAGACAAATGAGATAGCAATATTAAACTTGTTCATTTGTTTATTGAGGGAAATGATCCAACATGACATATCTGTGAAACATGGTGCTGGTAGTATCATGGTTTAGGCATGTTTTGCTGCATCTGTGTTGCTGGAAGAATTCATTCTGAATTATAGCAGCAAATTCTAAAAGAAAATATGAGGACATCTCTGCATGAATTGAATCTCGAGAGAACATGGGTCATGCAGCGAGAGAACGACCCTAAGCATGAAAAGAACGGATAAAGAGGAATAAAGTTAACTTTTTTTGACAGCCGAGATAAAGTGCGGACCTTAATCCGATGAAAATGTTGTGGAAGGACCTGAAGTGAGCCGTTCATGTCAGTTGAACTGGTCCATACAGAGGAACAGGATTAAATACCTTCAAGCTGATGTGCAGGAAGGTTCACATTTTTCCTACTCATAGATATGTAACACTGGAACATTTCCCTCAGTGAGTAAATCAAGTACAATAAAGAACTGTTAGTGAAGTGAAAATCTGATGTTCATATTTATGCAGAATATTCTAAAAGCACAACTGCAAAGGCTGAAAGATTGTCCGTCAAAAGCCTGAGCATTTTAATTGCATCAGAACCAAGAGCAGTTAGAAAGCAGACCACGCTTAGCTTTGTGTGCATTATATGAGCGCAGCACAGCGTCTCAAAATCTCCTACAAATCAAAGCGATCTAGAGATGGATGGAGATAATAACGAGTTCTTATTAGATCTGAGCACAGCTCGTAATGCATGAGCGTTTGTGCTCTGTATGAGTACACCAGCAGACACTCTTTAAGCCAACAGCTTTATACAGAGAGATATATAAACAATACAATATTAGAAGGAACTATCGGGCAGTTCAGAGCCACTGGTCAGTCTTCTGGTCCATACTCCAGCACCTGAATCACTGAATCAAATGACGCAAATCAAAGTACCTGTAGAAAACCAAGAATGGGAGAACTTGGGTTTATCAAATGGGGAATTGTATGCTTTTTTTTTTTTTACATCCAACCCTATTAAAAGGGACCTCTGGGACTCAATCCTGGGTCTCTGAACTGCTACTGTGCTATATGAGAACCCCTAAATGCTGTAATAGCCGCTCTGGCAGCTATGTGGTAAGACCCAGAGGATCTGGGTTTAAATCCTGGGTGGATAAAGAAAACAGTGCTCCTGGTTAGGATCCAGAGCCTGAGCAGGAGAAAAGTGGATGCAAGTTTATTTATATTTCATACAAAAGCAATTCATCGTGCTTTAGAGAAGTAAAAGCAAGTGGTACTTCAAAAGGAAAAATAAAAGCAAAGTGTGTAAGTGTAAAAAACAACAAAACCTATGAGTCTCTTAGATTTATACCTAGTGTTTACACTTGGCTGTTTAGAGGATTTTTCACTTGAAATTGGGTTGCTTTTGCCATGCAAATCTGGCAACCCTAATTGAAAATGCAACCGAAAATAAAATTACTATTAGCCTTTGAGTTTGCATCCAGAAAATTCTATAGATGACCAGCAAATGTACCAGAGTCCAGAGAAGTAACCAGAGTGATTAATGTCTGGGTTTGTATTCGTCAATGTGAACAAATCCTTTTCTCTAGGCTCCAGCTCTCCAAACGTCGGCGCGTTTTGTTTTCTACGTGCGAACCTTTTAGCTCAACGTCGAGCCACAAACGAGTAGTCTGAAAGACGTACAGGTGTCCCTGAAGTGCGTGGGCTTTTCTTTAACGTCCTAAAAGCACCTACACACTTTTTTCCAAGGTATTACTCATTATTCAAACTACAGAGACCGAGAGAAAGACGAGGCAGTGAAAGAGCCGTAGCGTGCAGAGCGGAAGGTTAGAGGAACCCGTGACAGTGAATCAATGGCGAATTTGCTTTTTCCCGCTGACATTGTACTTTTACATTACCTCGGTCTGACTTTAACAATTTTTCAAGGCAGCTCTTCCTCAGATATTCAGCGCTCAGGTATTAGGTATTGTGGAGCCGTGAAAAGGTTTGGTAATTCACACAAGAAAGGAAGCAGCCTTTAACACTCTACAACTACTGAGAATAAAATTTCTCAGAGGTAAGAGTTTTTGAGATCCCATGGCTGGGCAACATGAATTCTCTGTGACCTGATGAGTATAGGTGAATATATGCTTTAAATGAATACATGAATTATATGATTTGCTTTGTTTCAAACCTTCAAACACTCAATCCGGACTTTAACTGATTGCATTTTTTTGCAAAGTGTCAGCATCCCGCTTTTTACCCCAGAATGTTTTATGTGCAAGTAGAGGGATGTCCCAGCAAGCTGCCATTCCATTGCAAGGTTCTGTAAATGCCCCACTCGACCTTTGTTTTGCGACCATCACCAGTGATTTGAACTCAAACTCTCAATGACTGGAGACACACTGAGATTAATGTTAACATAAATCATAAATCAAATAAATCGTTCTTCAGCTGAACGCTCATATTTGCCAGCTGAATTTTTTTATTTAAGTAAATCAGATTTTGGATCAATCCTGGTTAGTGCTCCCTCTGCAGGTTAAAATCCTGCTTATGACTCATTTCTTTGATATTAAATTCGACTCTTTGGTCATACCCACCTAATTACACACTTTAACCAAGCACCTGAATGATTAGTAAATTATTAAAACATATTTTTTCCAGCACAGCTCTTACCAGGAAGAGATGAATTAAACTGAGCCTGAGATTTCCTTTTTTTGGAACTGAATTTAAACTGCCTGGAAATGGCTTAATAAAAAATTTCACCTGTTGTGTTTCTAGAGCACGTCTAACTAAGTCATCATTTTATTTGCGACTCATTGTTGGCCACAAAAAAAATCAAAAAATCGAACAGTGAATCGTGTGAACTGACATAACAGAGACCTATTGTAGTATGGTATGTTCTCCAGTCACTGTGCCAGCCTTCGGTTTAGGTAAACGGATTGAAATGATCAGGAGTCATGCTCCTGATGCTAGAGGGTAGCGTCGACTCATCTGTCGGCTGGGATTGTCACAGTGATCGCAATCGCGCTTGCGCCGTCCTTAACCAGTGTGACTGCGGCATCACCGACAGCTGTGGGCTCTACTATTTAAGACCACGCTTGAGCCCAGTCAGGTGTCGCACCCTCGCTAACCTTTCGAGCCCTCACCCGGCTCACACATGCTTTTGGTGATCAAAAACAGTTGTTTAGGGAAAAAGGTGTAGCTGGCGGTTTGTAGACCGTCAGTAATGTACAGCCAGAAGGCTGGAGGTAATGGCATAGGAACTTAGGCAAGGGAAAGATCCCGTCTCACACTTACCTCGTCACCCGCGTTCAGACTCGCTGCTCCTCAGTGGCTTTTGGCTCGCTCGCTATGGTGTAGAGCCCCCGCATTTTCTCTCACCGATCCAGTCCTTATTTGGGCTGCGTACTCCCCCCAGAGCGATCGGGGTTCGGGCTTCCCCCGTTTTCGCTCCCTTGAGGAACGCAGTGCTGCTTATCAGCATCGTTTCTTGCTTCCGCGTTTGTTTCATGCTGCCTGTAGCGGGCAGTACCATGATACCCCTCGCGATTGCATCTGTGTTCTACTCCGGTAGTCAGTGGGTCTGTGGTTTGCTTTCCGTGCCCATCTTCCTTGTTTGTTTTCACGCTACGCTGGCTATACCTGTTACATGCTTTACGCAGAAACTGGGATGTTGGGGAATCCCCAGAGGCACACGTCACTGCACGCACCTGTGCTCTCTCTGAGCTACGTCCTGCGCATGCGCAGGTTTATTTTTAAACGCTTGCCACAGAGCATCTAAGCGCTATTAGGGGCTCTGCTTTTCTCCCTGTTATTCCATATATTTAGGGTATTGCTTTGCGTTTGAGTCTGTCTCTTGGCGGCGCTTGCTTTTGCTCCTTTTAGCCCTTTTAAGCTCACATTATCTTCAGCCAAGCAGAGTGGTGCGACGCTAGAGCAACGGCCTGTGATGCTGGTGATCAGGGTTTGATCCTCAGCTGCCAGGCAATACAGGTGCATCTTTATTTTTTGTTATTTTGTGTGTGTGTGTGTGCATGTGTAGATCCCCCACACACACTTCCCTTCTCATTTAGTTTCTTATTATTTATTTACTTTTTGGTTCACCTTTTCAATCTGGAGCTATCTACGATTGGGTCCTAAAACCCTTTATTTTTCTTTACACGGTTCGCCAGTTTTTTATAGGCGAATCATAACAGAACTCTATCATATCGAAACCTTTCATGGTCTGTAAGCAGCCCGATTTTGTTCCTTTACCCATGTTTATATCTGTTTTCCTTGCTTTCGCAGGCTGTAGCAGTAACGGACTCCCTCCATTCCCTCCACCAAACCCTCTGCTCTCATCCACCGTCACATGCCAGGAAATCTTCACCCTGACTTACTGTGAACATCATGCTGGGGGTGGGGGGTGGCGGAGCTGGTCTAGTGTTGAGGGAGGTGAGGGTGATCGCATGCTAATGGTAGCACAGAAAAGCCATTCTTTCCTGGATGCAAACCCAAGACTGGATGACTTGGAAGGATCTCGAACACTCCTTCGAAACTCTGCCGATTTGATTTTGCATCATTTACTTTTTTCAACATTCCACATTTTTCCTAAGGTGGTGTATGAGTCATTATCCCAAATGAGCAATATTTTGGCACAGCGTTATGTGTTTTAACCTTAAAGATGGGCTCAGCATTTTAATAAAGAAGCTCACTAATGTCTGTAAACTTTCATTTCTAAACCCATTGTTAAATAACTTATATGTTAAAATATACAAGTGTTTCAGTGATGCTAATGAAATTCCACCACCGTGGTGACCTGGGGTTGGATCCCAGTGGTGCCCAGGCATCGTATTCAAGCATGATGAGTACTGAAATCTTGCCTACCTTGTCTTCTCTGGGTGGTGCCATGAACCGGCCTAGGCAAGGTCTAACAACATAAGAAAACTGTTGTGTGAACTGTTTAGTGCAGCTATTTTAATTTTGATGCTTTTTAATTTAAATTCATGTAGGTTTATATAATGCACAGATTTGGGATAATGACTTATCTTGCACGTTAAGAAATCACGTTTGGCTGTGTAATATTGATGATAGTAGAGTTACGAATCACAGTCCCTGGAGAGGGCTTTTATGGGTTTTTAAGATATGCAATTGTAAATGCAGAAAATATTAAGGTTTAATAACAAAGTTCAAACATAAAACAGCAAAAACACATAACAAGAAGTTTGTGAAACATGGAGGTGATTCCATTTGATCATCTTAAAAAGGTGACAGTTGTTAACATTGCCAATCAATCAATGCAATGCAATCAATCAATTTGAGTTATTATTATAAAATTGTAATCAATTCTTGCAATACTTAATAATCTCAATATCCTATCATCATATTACTGCGTCTTTCTGAACAGATTTTAAATTCTTTCCTTCCTTTGCTGCTTAAACTTTTGAGTTTCATTGAATGAAACAAAAGGTTTTGGGTAGCAGGTGGAACGAAGGATGCCGTTAAGTGCGAATGAAACCCCTCTCTCCCCCTGTGTGTGTGTGTGTGTGTGTGTGTGTGTGTGTGTGTGTGTGTGTGTGTGTGTGTGTGTGTGTGTGTGCGCGCATTCCATTTGAGTTGTTCTGAGGTGCATGAGGCTGAAGGAATGCATGGTAATACCAAACTAAACATGCCTTCAGCATGCTGATCTGAAGCGACTCATCCCAAATTCCTATAAACAAGACATTATTTATCACACCATCTCTCTGCAGGGGCTCATTATATCCCCCCGCGAAAAGGCCGACTTTAGAACGCCCCGTGTTCTCGGCGTGAATATTAAGAGCGGCCCTGCTCGGAGCTATGCGTTCATGCAATATTTCCTGTGTCGTGGAACGGTCCACGTTTTCATGAATGATAATTAACAAATATTTGAGATTCCTGGAATTGGATGAAGCAAGCCTGAGGCCGCGTGCCCCGTTAATGATGTGTATCTCGTATCAAGGGTAATTGATAAACCTATCACGCATTCTCTGGCTTTCTTTAGATTCGTTTCGGGATCTCGAGGAGCTCAGCTGGTTCAGATTTGTGGGTAAAACCTCTGATTTTGGTTTGATTGAAATTATTTGCTGTTTGCAGGGCTGCACAACAACGACTATTACAGGCTTCATCAAGACCAGCCCTTTGGTGAATGACTGAATAGTGTTGTGTGATGACCTAACCCCTGACCTTACTGTGCCCCTCACCAATATCCGCAGTTATTTACAGACTGGTGTTGATACTGAGCTTAAAATGGAAAGTATAACTGACAGTTTCATGTTCTGTACTGAAGAAGACTGGATGGTGAAGAATCCTGACCTAAGTTAATCCAAAGTTTTTATAACATGTCAGAAGGTTAAGGAAGGCTGGAGAGATAGAATAAGGGGTTTCTTCGAGTGTTGTAAGATGACCAGAAGGATTTGAAGGCTGAGTGACTGGATTTGAACCATTTAGAGCTTTGGGATGGACTGTAGATTCAGAGACGGGATACGGCCAGGGTGAATTAAAGCCAAGATGGATGGGTTCTTTCGCTGTTTCATCCAAGCGTTGCTTCCTATCAGTGACTTTCAGAGGTGGATTTAAAAAAAGAATGAAAGCAGAGGTTTAAACGTCATATGATGTGGCCAAGGAGAAGATTAGACATATATGACAAAAGTTATCCAAGCACAGGGTTAGGAACTATTTATTTAGTTTAGGTAAGAGATGTTTCTTCCAGGCTTTATTTTGTACTTCTGCATATTTTTGGGACACTGGACGTCTATACCTAAATACAGTGGATCCTCTGAATTCAAATGGTTCTTTATTCAACCAATTTGGACATCGAATGGCCTGTTTGAATATCTTTTGCACCCAAATTTGAATGAAATTTCAGACATTGAACACCGGTGAAGTCCGTACATGTATAACCCGGCCTGGTGTGTCCGACTTCTAACAAATCCGAATTCAGACACATTTTAATTGAATGTGTTCAAAAGCATCAAACCTTAGGGTACACCTTGGTTGAGAGTGAAGGTGATGGAGGCTTGAAGGTTAAGGATCAATGTCGTACGACGTTGCAGAAGGAATTAATCCGGAAACAGAACGACCTAGTGCATAAGGCTGACCCTTAAGTAAAGCATGCTGTATTTTCACGTTCGTAGGAGTTCACAGTCTGGACGCCGTAACAAAACTGTACATCAGCACAGGTGGAATTGTACGTATGTGATTGTTTAGTTTATGTGAGGCCGTACGCAGGTGCCTGTGCACCCCTGCGACCACAGTTGTTTTTGGAAATTCCACCGGTCCGAATCCTTCACATATGATTATCGTTTGAGCGTGCGCTGACCTTTTGTGGCATAAAAACTCCTACATTCGATTTAATTTCCTCATTCACTTAGCTCATGGTGGCACCAGTGCATGGTGCAGGCTGGCGTTAGAGCGTGGGCACGGCGAGTATAAAGCCAGACCTCTTGCTACAGCGCTATTTGGCCCCAGGTCGTCCTTATGTGCTTCACAATGCCTGGCGCTGTGAGTTCGGTTGGCCATGCGCTATCATGAAATGTCTTCAAAATGGACATAAGACAGCTTAAACAGTGCAGAAGTATCTAAATGATGTCACCCAGGAAGAACTGGAGGGAAAAACAAAATATTTGAAGCTTGGAGGCTTTTTGACCGTCTTAGTGATCTGTTAAATAAGCAGACCGGTGTAATAATGGTTATCATTAATTGAATTAGCTTAATTAAGAGAGCAACGTGATATGTACAGTGGTGCTTTGTGAACCCTTTAGAATTTTCTATATTTCTGCATAAATATGACCTAAAACATCATCAGATTTTCACACAAGTCCTAAACATAGATAAAGAGAACCCAGTTAAACAAATAAGAAAAAAAATATTATACTTTGTCATTTATTTATTGAGGAAAATGATCCAATATTACATATTAGTGAGTGGCAAAAGTATGTGAACCTTTGCTTTCAGTATCTGGTGTGACCCCCCTGTGCAGCAATAACTGCAACTAAACATTTCCTGTAACTGTTGATCAGTCCTGCACGCAGTCCTTAGCCCATTCCTCCATACAGAACAGCTTTCGGTTGGATTAAGGTCAGGACTTTGACTTGGCCATTCCAAAATATTAAATTTATTCTTCTTTAACCATTCTTTGGTAGAAGGACTTGTGTGCTTAGGGTCGTTGTCTTGCTGCATGACCCACCTTCTCTTGAGATTCAGTTCATGGACAGATGTCCTGACATTTTCTGTTAGAATTCTCTGATATAATTCAGAATTCATTGTTCCATCAATGATGGCAAGCCGTCCTGGCCCAGATGCAACAAAACAGGCCCAAACCATGATACTACCACCACCATGTTTCACTGATGGGACAAGGTTCTTATGCTGGAATGCAGTGTTTTCCTTTCTCCAAACATAATGTTTTCTTTTAAACCAAAACGTTCTATATTGGTCTCATCCATTCACAAAACATTCTTCCAATAGCCTTCTGGCTTGTCCACATGATCTTTAGCAAACTGCAGACGAGCAGCAATGTTCTTTTTGGAGAGCAGTGGCTTTCTCCTTGCAAACCTGTCATGCACACCATTGTTGTTCAGAGTACTTCTGATGGTGGACTTATGAACATTAACATTAACCAATGTGAGAGAGGCCTTCAGTCACTTAGAAGTTACCCTGGGGTCCTTTGTGACCTCGCCAATGGTATTGAATTTCCTCCATTTGTACACAGTCTATCTGAATGTGGGTTGGTCTTTAGGGATGGTTCTGTAACCTTTTCCAGCCTGATGATCATCAACAAATCTTTTTACTGAGGTCCTCAGAAAATCTCCTTTGTTTGGCCATGATACACTTCCCAAAACACGCTGTTTGTGAAGAGGCAGACCTTTGATAGATCCCCGGTTCTTTAAATAAAACAGGGTGCCCCACTCACACCTGATTGTCCATCCCGCGGTTCGACTCTGAAAACACCTGGCTTTATTTCACCTTCAAATTAAACAGCTAATCCTAGAGGATCACACCTACTTTGCCACCACTAATATGTAATATTGGAATCATTTTCCTAAATAAATAAATGACCGAGTATATATTTTTGTCTCATTTGTTTAATTTAACTGGGTTCTCTTTATTCTACTTTTAGGACTTGTTGTGAAAATCTGATGATGTTTTGGGTCAGATTTATGCAGAAATATAGAAAATTACAAAGGTTCACACCACACTTTCAAGCACCACTGTAGGTAAAGCTTATTCAAACAGACTGAAATTGGAACAGCTTTGATACTCAGGCAAGGTTGTCACGTGACCAGACCAGGGTGCCCCTGCATTGCATTAAATGTTCAATCTTTCCAATCTGTCATAATGCCTTATGTTTCCATAATTTCCTTATGCTCAGTACAATGACACTTTCTTACGGGTCAGAAAACTATGCTATAAGCATTCATAAAGTCTTAAAAGCAGAATTCTATTTATAAAACAATATTGTTCCTCATTCTTAAAAGAAATCAGTTTTTAAAAACGAAAATGAAAAACAGGCTCCGTAGCTCAATCCGACTCCCTCTAATTCCACTTTATGAGTCGCCTTTAAAGAAAGCTCTGTATTCAATAATACCTGTTTGTCTAGATTACGCATGAGAGTCATAACAGTCATAACAACGGTTCTACTAAACTGGCTTTATAACAGACGACGCCTTTGGACTAAGCATTCCCCAATCTTTAGGTTTGATTTTGTGTTGGTAATCATTTTATATGAGCATCATGAAGAGCTCGTGAAGGTCTCGTGTATCCCTGTGAGCAGTGATTTCAGTCATGCCTCACTAATCCCCTCATCGCTCCTCACCTTTGTAATCTCACTGCCGCTACTGAACTGAATCGAACTGAACTGAACGAGGCAGCCTGAACGTTACGATGCAAAAACCGAGGCTGATGTGTGTTGTATATTTTGTACAGTCATATTTCTATAGTTTTTTCTACTCTTGTACACTGGACTATATTTATAATCACAAAATGTTATGAATGTCATCTGAAACACTGCAGGCCTTCTTTACCAAATCTGTGTTTTGTTTGTAATGCTTTTGGTCGGGTTCAGCTGTCGCCCAGAGAAATAAAAACTTATTTATGACCTTGTGTTTGTTGGGTCTTAATTGTGTCATGTGGATTCCCAAGTTCAAGCATTACTATTTTATATTATAGAAACACATAAGGAAACTGCAGAAGGTCTCGAATCCTCAAACATCTGGTTAATATCTGGTACTCTACAAACGGGGCTGCCATAGTACCTGAAAGTAAAAATGACAGATATGTTGTGTTATCCTAACATTAGAATTGTATTAAGGATTTTTTTGCACGTTAGGGTGCATCTGTAATGTCCTAGCGTCAAGTTGTCATGGTAACCACACAGATTTCTGAGTTAAGAAGTTTCTGTAATATAGCCCCAGGTTCTTACAAGTTGCTCAGTCTTTCTAAAGTCTTTGCCCTCCATATGATAATGTAACATATGATGCCTTGGTTTCTCCCCTGAGTCTGAGACAAACAGGTGCGGTAAGACAAGGAAGGCTCTGTCCCACATCGTCTGTGTTTTGGGCCGATTCATAAAGCCAGAACGACATGAATAATGAAATAAGAGGAGGTCAGGTACATTCTAAAATGATCCCCAAAACGGAGATCGGTCTTGCTTTAGGAAGACAGCCATCAGCCATAATGGGCCGTCTTCTTGAATTTCAAATGTGACCATCTGCCCTTTGGTCACTTTCAGAGGAGTGGCACGTTAATTGTGTAATTTTCAGGATCTGGATGCAGGAACGTGGAGAATTAAACATTTCTTGAGGCTAGTTCTGATTAGATCGGCCTAATTGGTATGCTCTCAGTTAAGCTGCATCACTGCACAGAAACAGTTCTTTTACAAAACCAAGAAACGAGGGAAATACTTTCTGTAAGATGTGCCCTGATTAAATAAATTATTTTTCACTGATACAACAGTCTCATGCTTGATTGCATCAACAGTATATGTCCTTCCCTGACCAGACAAGCTGCTCAGATTCACATCTATGCCCTGCAGTGTTTCATTGTTGTTCTGCCTTCATGTTCCTTGGTGACAAACTCATAAAGTTTTCTCACGTTACTACTTTTAAGACTTTTAAGCCTTCATAATTACAGGCCTGAACGCCCGCTCAGCCAACAGCTTCAGGCAGCTTCAGGTACATCCTTATCTGTAATCGAGCCATGCCCGCAGGGCCAGATCTTATCATGTTATCCCTGAGATTTAAGAAAACCAACATTCATTGTAAAGGGTGAAATCAAGTAATTTGGGACATCAGTCATAATGGGACAAATAAGGTTTTGCATCATGGGCTCTATAAGTATTAGCATCCTATCACCAAACATTTAATTAATATACTGACATCCAAATGTCAGTTTGATTGGTCTGAGATAACTATGATGGGTAGAGCAAAGATTTAAAAACATCACTGGTCCCAGGACATGCAAGAATGCCATGTGGCATGCTGATTTACTCTCTATGGTAATAAGACAACTGCAGTTAAAACAGTAAGTGTATCACAAAAAATGTCTATTGGACGTTGGATTTGACTTATAATCAAAGTACTTAAATTTTTACCATTTACATTTTTCCCATTTTGTTCCATTTGTAAAATATATATATATTTTTTGATCCTGCAAAATATCTTATGGAGACACAAGTGACCCCAAAGCTACAGAGGACAGGATCTCCTGTGCAGAATGTGGGGCGTGGTTCCATGAGAGCTGTGGTGAAGAAAATGGGATCATGGATGATGCGGGTTATGTTTACAGATAGTGTGTTCAGGAGGGTATAGATTTGGTTAATGAAATGAAATGAAATTTATTCATGTCTTTACTATTGCTCTTGTTTTATTTGTAGGTGGTTTCCAAATAGGGTTAAAATGGACTGATTCTGTAGGCTAATTTTTAAATGAATAATTACACTAGAGTAATGGATTAATTAATTTACCGATGATTGTACTTAACCATTTAATAATACAAAAACATGAAATACAGCTGTTCTTCAATTAAACTGGTTTGTTTGGTGTCCTTTTTAACGTCATTTAATGTCTCATTTTAGCTTACCAGCTGTCCCATTTTACCTGAACAAAGTAGGGCTGAGTGAAGTAGGGTTCTTGATGTGTTTGAACGTCCAAAGTTTCTAAAGCTCTTGACTTGGCAAATGATTTTCTTTATAGAAGTATAGCAGGGATCCATACCAAACTTTAAAAGGAACAAATATGGCAGCTTTCAGAATTTTATGAGGTTTTCTTGGTGATCTACCAAACAGTGTCCCAAATTACCTATGTTTTATTTATCAGTACGTCTTTATAACGTTTTTATTTGCCAGTTGCAAGCCTGTATTCTTGTCATCACAAGGCTATTGGGCTGCATAAAGAGATCACGATTTGCATTTTTGTCACCACGTTGGCGTTTATCGCGCTGCTCTTTGTCCTCTGACACCGCAGCCGTCTTCTGCCAGGACGTGTCTGACAGGGGGACACGATATGAATAAAAGTCAGCGTCTGATCTGCTGATATGTCTCTGAGGAATCGAGACTGCTCCGGAAAATGAAATGATGCATCGCCGTGGTGTAACGGCATCACACCCTGAAAATTGGTGTTTGGTGTGAACGGGATTGAAGGGGCTGTTCTGCTCTGATATAGGAATTTCAAACAGAATAGAAAGTTACACTTTGGGATTGGCGCCCATCCGTTTCGTCAAATATTGATACAGCGTGAGTAAACAGCGAGAGGCTGTGGATTGGTGTGTGTGTGTGTGTGTGTGTGTGTGTGTGTGTGTGTGTGTGGGTCGAAGGGTTGTTTAGGCCATGTAATATTAAACAGGTTTGTCTTATGCTTTCTGTTTCCTCCAGCTGATCCATTGGTTTGCTTCCGCCTTTGTGTGTTGGGAGGTCAAGTTTACATACTGTATCATTCTGAGGACCAGATGTCCCCACAAGGATAGGAAAATCTGTTTTTTGTTTACCTTTGTGGGGTCTTCATAATAAACTTCTTTTACTTTTACAATCTTTCTCATCAAAGGAGAAAGATCAAGTTTGCAGATATAATCAATGTTTGTGATTTTGCATCATAAGTGTAGTTTAAATCATATATTTTCAAAAATGAATATAAAAAACTTTTAGACTGTCAACCTTAATAATAACGCATTCTAATCCTGTTTTCTGTAACGTTTTATACTTGGATAAAATGCTTTTAAATCCATATTTTATGGGCGCAGTAATGCAAGATGGTTTAATATTTTAATGCACACTTTCCTTTTCTGTTAATCCCCCATTAGTCCTTCGTGTTTCTGAGCACTGGATGCTTTCGGCTGGACGGTCCAGGATAGATTTATTTATTTATTTTTAATTTGGCAGATTATTCTGATTTTCTACACCACCAATGCAGAGGAATGGGAAACCAGCAGCACTGCAACAGATATACCTGTATGATTGTCAACCACATGCATGCATCGCTCCTATAAAGCCAAACAATATGCAAAAAACCAAAAACAATGTCTCTATGGAAACAAGTGGAACAATTTGAGACTAAAAATTGAGCCTGATTAAATAAAGTGGATATTTATAGAATACGGGAGGCTCTGAAAATGTGTTATAAAGCCTGTGGTTTTATTAAAGAGGCCGTATGTCATTAGCACGTCCTGCTGGGAATATTAAAGGTCAACAGTGCTGACTAAGGTAACAGCTCTGATGATTATTACACACGTTAGACTTCTTGTCTGGTTTATCGCTCTTTTATTGTATTCTGAATCTCTCACTCCTTTGTCTGTGAATGTATCACTTTCACACACACACACACACACACACACACACACACACACACACACACAGCTAAAAACTGCTCGATATATATAGTAACAGCTGCAGTTTTAGCTACGAGTCCTGTGTTTGGGCAGCGCTGAATGGGTTCGTGTCTGTGTGTGTGTGTTACAGAGGGAGTGTGTGTGATCTGGATTCATTAGACAGGCAGATGGTAGCACTCTAGTCGGAAGTGATTGACATAATGACATGGCCAGCAAAGAGGCCGTGCAGCTATCTATCTATCTGTGTGTGTGTGTGTGTGTGTGTGTGTGTGTGTGTGTTTTCATGTCATAGAGTGAAAAATCCCCTCTGTGCAGTGTCTGTTTCAAACTAGCAAAGCTATTTTGTGTTACACAAAACAACCAACATCACTCCAGACCTCGACTGTAAAGCTGCTCTGATCAGATGGAACAGTTAGAACATAACCCAGGGCTTTTGTTTCATATGGGGCCCTTACTTAGGGGCCTCCAGGATCCTATGTCAATCCCTGGTGAACCCAGGGCACAGGCGCAAGCGTGGCAGGAATCACTGGACTGGCATTCCCTCCTTCAGACATTTCCTGTCTCGTCTGCATGTGACTCCTGAGTCCTGGTGGTGGTGGGCACCTTTAGACCGTCGCTCCACCCTTCCAACGCAGAACATCACACACCTACATCTAGAGGCAACCCAGGTCCTGGCCTGTTTTGGGGATGTGTGAGGAGACCTGTGTACCTGGAGGAATGCCACATGGACATTGGGAGAACATGCCAACTAGCACTAACTACAGCCAACTAACTGTCCACTGTCACATTCAACAACTCTACACAGGGCACCAATCCATCATGCTTACACTTTCACACACTAGGGGCATTTTATTTATAATTTTATTAGCATAATGTTGTGGTTGTTATTATTATTATTATTATAATTATTATTATTATTACTAGTAGTAGTAGTAGTAGTAGGAGTAGTAGTAGTATTTATCATAATTAATGTTGCAGTGTGTTTCCGTGTGTTTATGAAGACTTGTTTGTTATAGCAAGTGCACCGCTTTCACTCCTGTATTTTTGGACACATTTTTCTGCATTGAAAAAGGTCCAAACTGCTAATGAGAAGGAAATCCACACTCATTTCTGATATGATCGGAAGTGGGTGTGATTTACTTTAAAATGTCTAATTGCTAAGGGTGTGTTACCATAAATAGGCAGGATTGAGCGCATGACTGATCTGAGCACTTAAGAGCCTAACTTGGCAGAGCCTTGATATAAACTCACAACCTTCTGATGAATTCCAATTCTAAATGGTATAAACACAGCATTCCATTAGAAATATAGGTCTAACTAAATGAGTTCGTTAGTGTCTATAGGAGTGACCTGTGTGTTTCCATGAGCTGTGTGTTCGTTGCTGTTTGTGCTTTTCTGCAAATATTTGGAACCTCTTGTGAAGCTTTGCTACCTGGAGGCAAGAGAAACCCAGATGATTCAAACCGTCCCGACCTGGGGAGAAAGGAAAAATATAACCCCACCAAATGCTGCCGTTTGATCTCAGTGTGATTGTCATTTCACTGACAGCAAACCTCTTGTGTCTAACAACTGATAAGGAGAGACAGACACAGGAGAGCATGAGGCAGCTGATTCGGTCCTGTGCAGGATCAAATATTTGCCGATATACTTTGTCTTTACTTCTGTTGTTTGACATTTTGTTCAAATATTGAAGCACGTCGTGGAGTCACTTGAAGTTTTTGCATATATAACTATAGGCTATACACTCTGCTGAGAAGTGCAGGGAGGCAGACTGACACAGGCACCCGGTTTATAGTGCAAAATAGCCAATATTGATTGATCATCAACTGGTAATTAATCTATAATCTCCCAGTGAGGCCAAGATAACATGATGCAACATGTTTGACATGTTCTCTATGCCCCACAATGCTTTTCCAGCTGTAATTCCTCCCTCTGCCAAAAGCGTGCCCGTGGGTGAATTTGGGTCCACATAATTGCCCCTAGGTGCTATTTGTGAAGCCTTTAGTGATGCCCTGTAAAAGAGTTTTGTGTGTGGTTCTGAGATTCAGTAGGAACCCATCCAGGATTGAAACATGATCACACACAGCTCCACGGTCGTTGGCCTGTGTTAAAGTCTGTGTGGAGATTGGCATGTTCTCTTTTTGCGAGGGAAGCAGCTGCTCGTCCTACTGCTCAAACATTGTCCACATGGATTGAGCCTCGAGCCGTCGGAGGATTAATGTATCACACACACAGCCACAAATCATGCCACTTTCCAATCATGCCAGGCTGCTCTAGGGGTAAATGTGATGCTCTACACTCTATCATCGCCCAACACTGGCAGAAGGGGTCTTGGTAATATAATGCGCAATCTAATACTTGACTTCAGTTTTGCATTATTACTATATTATTGCTATACTATTATTATATTAGTGTTAGTATTCAAGTGCATAATAAAGCTTGTTAAGTGCAGCATATATGATTTTAAATGAATATGCAGGCTTTAATGAAGTAAGCAGTATTACTTCATGGATCATAATTGCCAAACACGGTATAAAACATCAGAAAAACAAATGTTCATTTTGACAACAGGAGCAAGGTCACATCGATACACACATTTCAATACAAGTTCAATATCAAACATGAACGCAGGCATTTTAAGCAGGAAACCGGAGCACCCGGAGTAAACCCGCATGGACACGAGGAGACGCTGCGCATGCAAACTCTGCATATCTATGTAAACTTGTTCCTTTCATGAATAGCCGCTGATGCGACATTAAATTACAAAAAAAACATAAATTCATATTGTTTTATCTGCAAGAAAACCCAGAGTACTTTTCCAGAGTACCAAAATGAAAAGAGAAAGCGTATTAAAAATACGTTTGCACGTGAAATTTTGTTTTCAGCAGAGACAGAAAAGTCGTTTTCAGGCTTGAAATTAATGCATCATGTTCTGTTGAGAATTTAAAAAAACTCATGCTGCAGGTTCATGAAGGAAACAGTGGAGAAATTTAGCAGTAGTTTATTTATTTGTTATTACTTATTTGTTGTTGCTTATTTAACTTATTTTGTAGAACTGCAAAAAACTGCATCCAGTGTAGCATGGTGGCAAATCACACAGAGATGCAGGGCTGATCTGAAGAAGTGTTTCTTCCAGAGAGTGCTGTGTTTACATTCAGCGAAGACAGAATTAAAATGCAAATAAAAAGCAGAAGCAGCAGCATCAGGTTGTTGTTAGATGTCAGGTGTGTGTGTGTGTGTGTGTGTGTGTGTGCGCGCGCGCTGTGTAAAGTGATGCAGGTCGGATCTGATTGGAGCGCAGTGGGAGGGGGAGCTCGGTGATGACGGAAGATAAATACCGGTACCGAAGCGCGCGGCGCAGTCGCTTTTTGCCTCGTGCGCGCTTGCGGAGGATGATGTTAGACTGACAGGAGCTGCATAACACACACACGCACGCACGCACGCACACACACGCGCGCGCACACACACACGCACACACACAGCATTGTCCAGTCTTAGAGTGAGGACTGAGGAGGGACATCATCACCAGCTCAGGAGCTATCGGGGCTGTTACCGGAGAGCGCATTTACCAAACGGTAAGCTCACACCCTGCAGCCTCTTTAATTCACTTTTTCCTTATCCATCGCTTTATTTTGTAAATATAACACGGTGTAAGGTACGTCAAAGCATCTCTGTGCGCGTGCAATGGCAGCACCGGGTAAAACTCTCCACAGCGAGCGCGCAACTTTGCGCACGACTCCCTGTTGATTCCTCTCGGTGTGGACGCGCAGCAAAAATACGAAGGAGTCTTAAGGAGCACAGTCTCGTTTACTCTTTACACTTAAGAATTAACACTCACAGTTAAACAACGCCTTCCAGTGTTCAGTGCAAAGATCTTTTATTGAAAAATACATTCTATCTGCTGCTTTAACGCCACCATCCTCAGGGTTCTCACCTTTATAATGAAAGACCTGCACGGTTTTGATCTCCAAACGAACTGTTTTACAGAACTTCAATCACATTTGAACAATTATACCCAACTGAAAAGACCTCAATGTTGAGTTAACACCTATAGAATTTGAAGTTAAACATAAATAAGGTTGCACTTTTTATTTGGGTATCATTAACTGTTTTAGGTGGCAACATCAGGTAAGTTTTAAAGAGTAGCTTTTAGGTCACTTAGCTGTCATATTTGATGATTACCCAGTGACTGGAGAGCTTATTTTGGAAACCCAGCATGATCCTGTTATGACTCTTCCCTTCTGGGTGTTTAAGTGTTTATTAGCTGATTGGTTGACTGCTGTTGTTATGTCTCTTTAAATTGGATTAACAGTACCATCTATAGATTATTTATCTACACAATGTTATTTTAACATCTACAGGGTTGACATAACTCTTAAAGTTAAACGAGGTTTAGATTCCAAAAAAATTCAGCTTTACCCCTGCTCAGGGTCATTAGGGGTGGGCACAGTCTGGGGTTTAACCCGGAATCCCGATTTTTTATTTCTCAATTAAATATCAAAACATGACAGCACCTTATCGCTAAACAGCCCTTTTCGGAATGATCCGTTTTGGTCTCCTGTTGCTTTAAATGATAACCAACCACCACTCACTCAAGCTCCTTCACTGATTCGCAACAAGTCTGAACACGTTTTCTTAATCATTAAATGATCATAAGCATATCGTTTGTCATATTTAGGTCCTGATTCTGAGAGCCTCGAATCACTGAATCGACTCTTCTTGGGACTCGTGAATAAAAATAGAAATTGTAGACATTAACTTAAGGGATGTAGCTTTTAGATGCTGCTTAACTACTATATTCATAACATAGCATAACTACTTACAAGCTAGCCTATTAGACTTAAGAAGTAATTTATTGTTAGACTGCTTTGGTCACACCTTCAGGTTTTGCTTACTGTAGCTGTGAGATAACAAAATAAACTATCCACTCAGATCTTTGGTCATGGGTGGAGTTACTCAGATGAGGGGCAGGATTATTCTAATGAGCTGTTTTGTGACATTGAATCATTTGCGAGTCATGACTGGGTGTCTGATTTCACAGTTTGTTGGTTAGTAGGTTCTCCAAATATCCAAATATGTGGACATGCTTTGAAAAAAGATTTGCACTGCACGCCCTCTTTAAAGATGAGAAATAATGAATTGTTAATCATATGCAGAATCTGCAGAGAAACGTAAAGCTATAATCATCTGTAATTTGTGCCCAGAATGATCCAAATTAAGCCGGTATAACATTAGGAATCATAGCTCCATGATCTGCATTCGTGCCGCTGTCTTATTATCAAACTCCACCAGAGCACCGACACTGTGTGAGAACGGACGAAGGAATAATTATCTCTTCATAATATTTTTTTCAGCACTGTGAATTTGAATCGCTGAGCCCTGCCAAAATCGTCAGGTTTATTCTTTCTGCTCTGCATATATATCAGAGCCATCTGGGTCAATTTTGCTTTTCATTTCTCTTCTCGTGATTTCGTTCTCCTCAGCTGAACTGTTTATTCATTGACGATGTGGAGTGCAGAATTCCAACATGCTGTTGGTCCAGATAAGCTCTGGGTCAGCGCAGGACTGGAGATGGATTATTCCAGCCGGGTGTTGATACGGTCTTAGAATTACGTACTTAGAGTTTTCTCACCATAAACCTTGTAATAATAATTACTTGATTAGGGAAGCATGTAGAATATATTTATCGTGTGTTTACTTCATAAATCCGTGATCTGCCTGTTTAGATAAGGAAATGTGCAATGACTGTGGATCCTTATGGACATGAAGTAACCCTCCTATATGACCCAATGGAGCTGCACTGAGTTGCGTTGCATTCCCGTTTTAGGTACTAACACATCTCACTATTTTATCTTTGGAAATATCATACATAAACTGTAAGACTTACCGGCACTGATTTGTTGACATTTGAGAAGCCAGTCATGAGATTGATGAGTTCAGCAGCTATAATAAGACGACATAGACTCCCAGAGACGTATGGGTTTCCACGAGTGTCTATTTTTCCATGCTGTACTGAGCTCACTGTTCGTGTTTGAGATGAATAAATGTCAAGTGCGATTGATGAAGTGCGATTCCACTCTTCATTTTGTTTTGTTCATTAAGACGTTGCAGTTTTGTCTGAATTGCAATGTTTAAAATACAGTTGTGCTTGAAAGTTTGTGAACCCTTTAGAATTTTCTATATTTCTGCATAAATATATCATCAGATTTTCACACAAGTCCTAAATGTAGATAAAGAGAACCCAGTTAAACAAATGAGACAAAAATATTATACTTGGTCATTTATATATTGAGGAAAATTGTCCAATATTACATATTAGTGAGTGGCGAAAGTATGTAAACCTTTGCTTTCAGTATCTGGTGTGACCCCCCTGTGCAAAAATAACTGCAACTAAACGTTTCCTGTAACTGTTGATCAGTCCTGCAACCGCTTGGAGGAATTTTAGCCCATCCTTTGTACAGAACAGCTTCAACTCTGGGATTTGGTGGGTTTCCTCACATTAAAATGTCACCGTCAGGGTAACTTCCACAAAAATTTCGATGGTAAGTAAGGACGTTGACTTGGTCATCCCAAAAAATTAAAAGGGATATAGGTACAAGTTTTGGAGAAAGAATGGTGTGATTAGGGAACCAAATTGTCTTGCTGCATGACCAACATCGATGGGATTAAGTGCAATGGAAAGATGTCCGCTCGCCCACAGAAAACACGAGGGGTAAGGGGGAAGAGGAAAAAAAAAGCACAAAAAAAAAGGGAGAGGGGGGGAAAAAAGGGGGAGGGAAGGGGCTTTTCTTTCTTTTTTTTTTTCCTCCATGTCCATTTTCTTTAGGAATTTCTCTGATTAATTCAGAATTCATTGTTCAATCAATGATGGCAGCCGTCCTGACCCAGATGAAGGCAAACAGGCCCAAACCATGAAGCTACCACCACCATGTTGCACAGATGGGATAAGGTTCTTATGCTGGAAGTTATAGTGTTTTCCTTTGTCTAAAATAACCACTTTTCTTAATACAAAAAGTTCTATATTCGTCTTATCGTCCACAAAACATTCCTCCAATAGCCGTATGGCTTGTCCACGTGATCTTAGCAACACTGCAGGCGAGCAGACAATGTCCTTTTTGGAGAACAGTGGCTTCTCCTTGCAAACCCTGCCCTGAACACCATTGTGTTCAGTGTTCTTTGATGTGGACACATGAACATTAACATTAGCCACTGTGAGAGAGGCCTTCAGTTGCTTAGAAGTTACCCTGGGGTCCTTTGTGACGTAATGGCAGTAAGGGTAAGCCTTGAAGTTCCTCCATTGTACGACATCTGTTTGATGTGGATTGGTGGAGTCAAAAATCTTTAGAGGATTGGTTTTGTAACCTTTTCCCGATGATGAGCATCAGCAACTTCTTTTCTGAGGTCCTCAGAAATCTCCTTTGTTCGTGCCATTGTACACTTTACAAAACACGTGTGTGCAAGAGCAGACTTTGATAGACCCGTTCTTGAAAATTAAAACAGGGGCCACTCACAACTGATGTTTCTCATTGGATGATACTCCAGACTCCTAATTGTCACTTCAAATTAACTGCTAGTCCTAGAGGGTTCACATTACTTTTTGCCACTCAATAATTGTAATCGTCGATAATTTTCCTAAATAAATAAATGACAAGTATAATATTCGATTATTTTTTTGTTCTCATTTGTTTAACGGGGTTTCCTTTATCTACTTTGAGGACTTGTGTGAAAATATTGATGATGTTTTAGGTATTTTATGCAGAATTATAGCAAATTCACAGGGTTCACAAACTTTCAAGCACCAATGTAAATTCTCACTGCCACTGGGACCACTTGCCACTGGGACCTCAGAAACAAAAAAACCGTTGTTATGGTAACTTAGAGATGCCTAAGAGTCCCGTATTAGTGGAATGTTTTGGTGGAGGATATTAGTTTAGTGTATTTGGAATAAAAATGCTCCAAGACATAAAGTATGATAAGTATGGTTTAAGTGCATCATAAAATGAATCTGGAAGTTGTAATAAAAAAAACGTTGAGAGGCCTTTTTTTGCTTGGGGGGGGATGTACCTCATTTGCAAATCCCCCCTTTTCCGCAATCTGTAAAGTCCCCAAGTGTGTTGAAAGCTCTGCCAGAGCTGATCAGAGTTACCGTCCCAGCTAAATGTCCTGCCTTCTGAAATCCACAGAGTTGTTTGGTATCAAACGCTTGAGTGAGATCGTCTTATACAGGTGCTATGGCTAAACTGAATCTATCATGCTGTGCAGAGCAGATCTTCACGCATCCTTATGCAGGAATCCGAGGTGAGCGTGTGCCAGTTGCAGCCCAATCATAATCTTCCGTGCGTTCTCTTCAAGCGAAGATGGCGGCCTTGGGCTTCCTCGTCAAGCAACGTGGTCTGCGAAGCCTCCCGTCATCATCTCGGAACCTGATCCGGGGTGGCGCCTGCGAAGAGTGTGGCCTGGTGCAGGTGGGGTGACATCGTGCTGGCCGTCAACAACAAGTCCCTGGTGGACATGGAGCTACGAACACGCGCTGGAGACGCTGAAGAACAAAGTCTCGCCGGAGGCCACGCCGTGCTTCATTCTGCGCGGGACCCGAGGGGTTCAGTACGCATCTGGAGACCACGCTGAGCAGAGACGGCCGGCCCAGGACGGTCCGCATCACCAAACCTGTACCGACACGCTCCTGTCAGCACTGTACACCCAAAGAACTTAAGGCCATTGAGAACCTGGCATCATCGTCCTCCTCCTCTTCGTCAACAGCATGTAAGGATTCAAAGCACGGCATCGGACTGAGCGGGCAGGATGAGAGCACGCTGATTAATGGCATCGAGGATGGCACCGATCTGCTAAAGGAGATCGAACCTGTCCTCAAACTGATCAAGAATAATAACAGTAAGAAAGAGACGAGTGGAGATGGAACCAAAGCTGTGGAGTGGAAAGACGCCGAGGTCCAAGTTGAAAGGTAATACGGTGCAACTTGACTGGGATATGTGGGGTTAAAATATAAAACTAAAAATAAATATGTATATAAACAGATAAAACAGGCACACACATTTGGATGGTACTTTGGCACCAAATACCTAACACTGTAGTATACCAAGTGCACCCCTTCATGGCAATGCTATACCCTCTTTCAGTAGGATGATTCAGTCCAAGGTGTTGCTCTGGCCTCCAAAGATCCCAATCTGATCGAGCGTCCGTGGGATCAACTGTTTCAATTTGGTGAAACAGTTATGACAAAACATTTTGTAGCAGGAGCGTTATTTACAGCTTGCAGGGAACTAAAGATTGTTTTTGTTTACATTTTTATACACATTACGATTATGTTATTCTTCAGAAATAAGATTAGGATTCAGAGAAGCTACAATAGAACCTTTTGTTTACAATTTTAAATCTCTGTTTCTAGTCATTTCTTTTAATTGCAGAGGGCTAACGTTAGGGGGTTTTTTTGTTTATACAAGCAATTGTGCATCGTTTTGCATTGTTTATGTTTAAGAAATAAAAGGGAGCATCTTTTTTTGAATGTGAAATGTATCTTTACACCCTTAGTTTTTTATCTTATGGCTGATTGTTGATATAGCTATTTATTTTAAAGAATTAGTAATAATATAATTATACAGCCCTAAAATCACAACAGGCATCATTCTTAAATATTTAAATAAAGTATTCGGTGCGTGTTTTATACCTCAGTCATCAGAATGTCGGCTCTGTGATTATCCAGATCATTAACGATCACTTTGTGCAATATGGGATACACAAAGATTAGAAATCAGGTTAGCGGTTTGTAGGAAACACGACCAGATGAGGTCATTTCCTCTGGATGATCTCATTATTTTGGACCTGATCTCGATTAGTCAGTTTGCCTAATAGTTGGTGGCTGTGGATAGAAATCTGATTTACCCAAATACTCACCGGAGCCTGAATGTTAATTCTTCTGGCTCGCTCATCATCGAGTCTCTTGGTCCTGAGTCAGGGACCTACAGGCTTCTGAGTGTAGAGACGAAGCTGGGCACCATGTGTTATGAAAATGCCAATGAAATATCTGTAGAGCTGAGACATGGGGAGAACATGCAAACTCCACACAGGCAATGCCCGGCCCGGGCATTGAACCCAGGTCTCTGGAGCTGTGAGGTGCCCTGTTATTTTGCAATGACCCAAAAATAAAGGGATACAGTGCTTAATTCATTAACTTTGATAGGTTAAATGATTCCTGGTTAGATTAATCGTTTTGTTGATTTACACAGTTCCCTTTATTTACTGTACAGGTGTTGACAGATACAGTAAAGCAAGCATTATTTTGGCACTGCTTTGGCAGTCTGGGCTGCGAGGGCCCTTAGCAACCGTCTTCTTTGTAGGGACGCTTCATCCCAGCAAGTGTTATGCGTTTAAGAATTGCTTTAAATGATGCTTCATCACTGGGGTTCGCCCGAGCGGTTCCAGCCGTGAGAGTTTCATTATGTGGTGATGGAAGATGTCATACCGCATTTACTTTCCCCGTGTGAGCGACATGTGAGTGATAGACGCAGAATAAATTGTACTGAACTCAGACGGAAAATCAGCACGAGCCCAGAGCAGATTGACAAACAGTTATGGGAGAAAAGAGGGTCAGAGTGATAGGGAAAGTGGGAAATAATGGAGAGAGACTGATGTGGGCGAGTGGGAGAGTAAACACTGAGTGGAATGGTAACACTTTACGTTACGAACAAATCACACGCCCAGCAGGGGCAAGAGCCAGGACTTCAGCTAGGTAGCTACATGATACCCTGGTAATTCTGGGTTAGTGGTGAATGTACCAGATTGTTTATGATATTCTACTCAAGGCATCCTCTTCGATGAAAGTGCATTATTCCAAAACTTGATAAAGATCAAAATGTTTTTATGAACAGAACAGTGTTACAGTTCGCCGAACCGTATTTATCCAAAAAAAAAAAAAAAGAAAATAGACTGTTAAGACACAATCGCAGTTATCTCCAGATGGAAAGGGTGAACCAAAAATGAAAGTAAATAAAACAACAAATAGAAAACAAGGGTGGTGACTGGGGGTCAAACCCTGGGCGCTGACAGAGATAATACCCGTGTTATCACTCAGCCACTGGAGAAAGGAAAGGGAAACCCGAAAGGAAAAGGAAGACCATAAGCGCTCAGAAGCGGAGGGATGGCACTCGAGCAGATCACGGCACTCCCGTGGCTGTGGGAGCATGTCTCGGAGGTAGAAGTGACAGCCGAAGCGGAATCATGGTTCTGCACCGAATGAAACAAAAGCCAAACCAAAAGTGGCAGCACGATCCAGACGCCAAGATACATGGGATGAGACTGAACAGTAGTAGAGCGCCCCCTGATTGTAGAGAGGGGGTGAATTAGAAAGCCCAAAGGGGCAGCCGGCGAGTAAGGGAGAAGGTGGGGGGCGCACATTGCAGCAGCAAGTGGGCCAAAGCCGCCAAGGGAACAGGGAGACCCTGAGGACGGCAAACAGGGAGAAAGGCAGGATCCTTGCACTAACCCGCCCGAGCATCCTTACCGAGCCAATGCTGCCCTCTAGCCCTCTCATCCTCGTAATATTACATTACAACAAAACAAACTTCTTTATTTAAGGAACTTAAATTAAGCCTGAATTCTGCTGTGGTATGGCAGAATTAAAGCCCCATGCAGAAAATGTACCCTCTAAACAGCATCAGCTCCAGCAGCCAATTTTTTGTAGCTCAAAATTTCTAGTTCTATAACAATACAAAAATGTGGTTAAATATAAAAGGAATATTTAAAAATAAAATGTAAAATCTATTTAAAATGAGTAGCGATGTTCATGCTGCCTAACAACAGATTATTAATGAAGTATTAATCAGAAAGGTTTTTGCAATACGGCATTCTTGTTTTTAATT
Source organism: Ancistrus triradiatus (assembly GCA_025084515.1). Taxonomy (NCBI): domain Eukaryota; kingdom Metazoa; phylum Chordata; class Actinopteri; order Siluriformes; family Loricariidae; genus Ancistrus; species Ancistrus triradiatus. The sequence continues at coordinate 30,503 of JAJAGP010002693.1, read as the reverse complement.
TTGTTGTATAATTTTTGTTAAATGTTTTGTTGTTGTTACAGCCTCATGTCATTCAATAAATTACATGATTTTCAATCAGGTAGGCCACGTTATGATATATGCAGTATCTAAACTCCTTGGTTTATGATACACAACTTACACTGTGTTTGGTGGAACATGTCCCCAATTGAAATTGTATAGCGACTGTACTTGTGGCAGAACGTACATAAACGTGATCTTTCCAGTGCCTTCTGTCTTTGTAGATTCTGAAAAATCAAACCTGTGTGTGTAACGTAACTGTTTTCGACTCTGCCAGACATTTGCTTTTGAGCTGAAAACCGATATTTAATAATGCCAACAAAAGATGGTCACACATCTAATAAGCTTTGTGTGTGTTCCCAGCACCCTTGTGTTTTGGTTCGTAATGAAGACGGGTGAAACCTGCACTCTGGAGAAATTAAACCAGAATTAACTTAAATCGTATACCTATAAACCCCAGCAGGATGAAGCGGTTGGGCTCACATGCTAATGCCTTTCTTATTACAAAAATAAGTCAATATTGGCTTTCATATAGATCTCGTTAAGCTCTTCCAACCAAGCAAGCGCTACACCGAATCCATTTTCAATCATCATTAGAAGTCCTGCAGCCACCATGATCTTTGCAGACAAAGGTCGGTCTCATGTCAGTTCATTATATGACCCAAGACAATGTTACTACCGCTTTTTAATAGTTGATTTTTGTCCATGGATTGTCTTTAGTGAATAATAAAATGTGTACAAAAGGTATTAACTTGAGGTTACACACAGAAAAAGGTTATAAAAAATAATCCCAATCAGGACGATACTAAAAATCTTCGATGAATCTTAGGTGTTAAAGAGAGCGTGATGAGTATGATGCATGATTTTACAAGTGAGACTTTGTTTCTGACTCGAACAATCATTGCAAACTGAGAAATCAAATAATGAATTAACGAATTAACATTTTCTATCATCATTTCAGGTAGTCTTTTTGTCTCTACTCCTCCTGGGTGGAGTTTGCATGTTCTCCCCATGTCTGCATGGGTTCACTCCCATGTTCCAAAGACATGCTTTGCATTAATTGGTGGCTCTAAACTGAATGGTATGGATGTAACCTCGCTCCTGTTGTAAAATAAACAAACGAGACGAAAGGGACGGTCCTGTCCAAAGTTTACTTTACGAATTCCTGCTCTATAGTTTATAGTGCTTTTTTAATTCACAATTATTAACGTTTGTTGTCATAGTGTGTGTGCAATTCTGATTTCTTCATGTCACCCTCAGGTTGTTGTTGATCGCAACAGAAGCAGGAACGACTGATGAAATGTTGACTTTCTGTTTAATTACGAAGGGTTTTGGACGGACTCAACAACTGATCTTGCAATGGAGTTTATGATGTCCTTAATTTTCAGAGAACTAATCTTGGGCATAAGCAGCAATGCACAGCTGGCCTCGGATAACGACAGAGTGTTTGATGACCTTTGGCGAAAGGACCAAATGCCGATGGTGCTCAACAACCCGTACTCAGAAAGTGACAAGGTAGGAGCTCTCCTCTCTGCAGCACACACCTTCATTTATAGTAAATCTGATTTATTAAACGTCTCTTATTAAACGTTCTTGATCGTACATGGGAATTCATAGTGGAATAAGAATATAAGTGGAATAATAATATATTCTAAGAATATAATCTCACCCACCAGTGTGCTTGCAGGGTTTCTCATGGTCACAGTGTAAATGACATGATGCATCGGTGAATGTTTTGGTTATGATCTATGTGATTAATACAGAGGAACGACCGACATTATTTATGACATAATTTGTCTATAGGGGCATCATATCAGCATGATACCAGTTTAGGGTTCAAAACGCCTCCGATACGCATCCGATACCGTATCTTTGATGGATGCATGTTATTCTAGAATGTGATAAAGATCATAAAGTTTTTATGTTCAGACCAGAAGTTCATCCTTGTAATAATTGTGAATGATCACATTACAGCAAAGCTCTTTTCTTAGGAGACTGAAATCTGCTGCTGCTCTTTCTCTAAGTTGTGGCGATGTGGCAGAATAAAAGCCCCGTGCAGCAATGTTTCCCTTTTAAGCTACAGTATCAGGTTCACCAGCTAAAAACGTTCATACTTTTGCGTTACAAAGAAATTTCACATAGCTAAAAAGTTCTATTTCAGTTCTATTGCAATTTGGAGCAATTTTACTAGATCGTTAATGAAGTATTAATCAGAAAGCGATACTATATGCTTGTTTTTCATTCTTATGAATGTTCTCTTGTTTTAATTTTATGACTCTTTAGCTTTAGGTACAGCTTCCTGTTGGGCACAGAGAGAGACAAAAAATTTAAGCCGAATATTTAAAAAGTATGGACATGGTTTTGGTTATTATTATTGCGTGGGTTTCGGTTACGACGTAAGTGGCATGAATTCCAGTCACTATGTGATGTAATTTGAGCATGAAATATAGTCTTAATAAGCGTTGTTTAACATCCATCTAATGAATGTCTGTTCACTTTAACGGCTAAGGTCTTAAGAATTATAATAGGAAATAAAAATTTGTCTCATGTATATCTAATTCACGCCTGAATGACAGAAAACTAGATACCGAACCCTTGTGACACCTGCTGACAGAAAAGAGAATCGCAGTCTTGAAAGGCAGAAAACAACACAGTATCGTTCTTTCATTTTCGTTTTTGTTTTGCTTCAAGTTTTCAAAAAGATCCAAAGATAATAATGACTGTATTATACAGTACTAAATGTTTCATATTGTGTACATGCATATCTTTGTTTGCTGAAAGTAACAGGAATTGAGTTAGAGAGTAAAACCTTTTGAGTTGAAGTTTGTGTGCGCATATGGATGGGCCTTTTTTTGAGATTTCTGTGCGGTTCACCTGTGGCGCTCTGGCACCGAGCCGTTCACGCCTGAGAAGGAAGAATGAGGCGGCATGGTGTTTACCCTCCAGCCCTGCACATGGCACTGCCACCCAGCCGCGGTGACGTGTGAGTTCCCTGAAAGCATCCGGATGAAGGGAGCCGGTCCAAGAAGGGGATGAATGAAGGAGTGCAGCTGTGTGGTCACACGGGGTTTGAGAGAGCGAGTCATACAGTATTATGGGAGATTAACCCCTTTGTGAGCGTGACAGCTGAGGAGTGTAAAGGTCAGCGAGTTTGATTAGAGACACTACATTTCGGAGGGTAAGCCTCAGGATCGTGCTCAGGGAGTCTATAATTAAAAGGAGCTACTAATAATGAAAGAAACGTGTTACAATGGGGCTTTTTGTAACAGATGCTGTCCTTGATTCTATTTTGAAGTAGATTTAGAGCTTAATGCTCCAGGTGAGGATGGATTGTTGTTTATCATGGCTGAACATAAAATTTCAGGCAAAGAAAAACATATAAAACGCATCTCTGGTTCAGTGTTGTTCTAAAAAAGTGTATTTTGTGTTCTAATGACAGGTTAAGGCTCTGTTCTGTTTATCAGAAATTTGTGAGGTTAAATCCCAACTCCAAATCCAAGTTTGAGCTAAATGGATTCAGAAAGATCTGCATTAAGTTATCTCGAGTCACATTTTCCACATACATTCAGATTTAGTTCAAACTTTCACATTTTTTCCATATAAATCCATATAAAGTTAAAAAATCAGGATATAAATATATAAACAGAGCACCTGCCGAATGACGGATCATAACTCCCACCGCCGTCACGCGCTGCTGAAACGGGTATCAGAAAGTTATTTGATGCTTGAGTTACTCGGCGCTGTGCCTCTTCTCTCGTGAAGAGATCTGCGCTGACATGCTGCGAAGGAAATATCATGTTCAGTCAGCTTGACCCCTCGATCCTGATTCACCCGAGAGAATTAACTATCCATACGTTTCACCCGATCAGGCCCTCCTCGTCTGAGCGATGTTCATGCATTAAGAAAAGAGAATGGATTACAGAGTATGAGCTGTGCTCTCCATCAGAGATCCACGAGAGGGTCCTGCTGAAATAAATGTCTTCAACTGACACGGTGTTAGTGAAACAATGAGAGAGAGATATTTGATTTGAAGAGCAGAATGATAAATATTGGTGCATGAGCTTGGAGCCTTAAACATCAGCAAATAGAATCTGATGCACTTTGCAAATACTCCATTTTGTCCTTGAATTTGTAATAATGGGAAGAACAGTCTTGCTTATAAAGTGATAAAGTCTCAATGACATAGGTGAAAATGAAGCTGGAAATCCTTTTTTTTGTTTACATTCACAACATTCACCATTGTTTCTGTACAGTTTCTGTTCCTATTACAAAACTAAACATGATCGTCTCAAATCAATTATGAGACTGCGTTTTATTATCTTCAGAATGTATCTTCGGGGATCCTGGTCCCTGGTCAGGTTCCTGAGGCTTGTATGAAGAGCAATTGAAATATTGAAGGCACCAGCAGAAGAACACAGATTCGTGCTCCGGTTGTGTTTCCAGACATCCTGCAAACTGGGACCCAATCTAGTATTCCTTTGCAATAACCATGCATTTTGGGTGTCCTCATACGTAGGCTATACAGTGTATAATCTGTCCATGGTCAGCATTTTATAGTGATCTCACAAACCACGCTTCTGAATGTACTGGAATGGACCATCAACGAACTCCATCTATCATAAACTCAGGACAGGTGAAAATTCTATAAAACATTAACTGGTTTATGTTCTGTAACCGTTACTGCCTTATTGCAAGCTGTACCTAAGGGCCAAGCCGAGTTATTTCTGATTTCACTACCAGTATAAAGCAATAGATATTTGGGAAGGTGAGGCCTGAAGAAGCTGGAAATCAGTTTCGTGATCGGATGACAGAAAAGTAGTTGATAAAATGCTCGTGTGTGCTTGGTGAATGGATTGCGTTGTACAAACTGAAATTGCATTTCTTATTTAGGAATCAGTGAGGTCCAGTGGCAGGGACATGGTTGTGTCTCTATAGTTTTGGAATTCTAAAGGAGGAAACATGTGGCTTAAAAACTTGAGTTGGTTTGTACAGCCAGATGCTAAATTGCGTAATCAGATTTACTGCCCTTTGCTGGTAATTGATTTAGAGATTGCTCATCTGCATGGTGTTTTTTATATTAATTAGAACATAATGCATATTCATTAGAAAAAAACACGCACTTAAATTGCATTGACTGTTTTCCCTTCACACCATGTGTAGTGTTATGATGGACATAATTCATGGCTTATGTGTTGGGTGTCTTCGGCACGTTTCGAGTTCTCCTGAAAAACATCCTCTTGAAGTGAGGCACCTGCAATTATTGTGAGAGGATGAAGATGCCAGTGGGCCTTGATGAACCTTTCATTTCAGTTCCATCCCGGTGTAGCGGGCCGTTACCGTTCTGGAGGCGCTGTTCTGTAGAACCTATAAAAGCGTCTTTTCAATGCTGGAGAAGCGCATGGGGCGAGTAGATTGATCTCCTTTCTGGGCAGGGAGCGCCGACGGGCAGTAGTTTCTTTATTTGGAAAAATTTTACAGTCGACTCTGAATGGAAGGTCAATATCGGCTTCCAGACCTCTGCCTGAAAAACAATCAGTGCTCGATAATGAGCATGCTAATCGTGCAGAAAACAATTGAGAATGTCATTTCCTTTGCCTTTGCCGCTGCGAGGGGAAGAAAAATGGACCGGAGATGTAGGTGGGAATTAAACCCTAGAAAGCTCAATCTCTAACGAGGTCCAGTGCATAAAGTTATAAATTGTAATGTATAGAGGGGTCATACAGAGGGTCCGTGAGCGTGTGGCCTAGTTATTGCTCCTGCATTCTGCTATCACATAAACCACTTGTTTATGCTTCTTTTTGTCCGCCACAGCACCATTCCACAGCAGAGGTTCCCCCCACTAAGAACCCCACGAAATGGGAGTCCAAGCAAATGCCCCCGCTCATGAAGGATAAAGAACTGGGAGAGTGCGGGTGATGTACAACGACCAACACTCCATCACAGCTCCAGCAAGGCTATCACAATGCACAATAGAGGAGAGGAGAGAGAGAGGAGAGAGAGAGTAGAGAGAGAGAGAGAGAGATGGAGAGGGGAGGGTCCTTTTGTGTTAGATTTGAAGGGAAAAATTGAGCGTTAATTGAATAATAAAATATCATCATCATCATCATCAATTCATCATCATAATAATAATATAGTAACTATGTTGTCATCACAATTATCATTAAATGTTTGTATTATATTAACAAAAAAAAAAAACAACAGAATAATAATAATAATAATAATAATATAATAATAATAATAACGATTGGTAAAGAAAGCCAAAATTATTGGTTTAAGTATTTAAATACACCAAATGTAATGATGATTATTGATTGATGATGATTAATAATAATAATAATAATAATAAAATACTAATAATAACAGCAGTAAACATTTAATTTATAATTTAACTGTTCATTCTTTTATGAATATCATTTATTACTCTTGTTATAAAACAGTAATAACAATAACCAATTACATTTAAACATTTGAATAAAATAACAATAATAATCATCATCATCATCATCATCATCACTCATCATCATCTCATCATAATCATAGAATGTTTAATTGTCGTGAAATTTTTATTATTACTATTATTGTGTATTTAATCAACATCTTCAACTCTCCGTTGCAAACCTCGGGTATTAAAATTACATTTGGTCTAAAACACAAACATATTCCTGTCTGAATGTTCCTTCCAGTTGGTTCTAACTGAGTGGAGACGGACACTTCATGAGGTTCCAGACGCTTTAATGAGGGGTGAACGTTACACGCTAATCACCGATAATTACCCATTCTATTGTTTGTAACGTATCATACACAGGATTTTTTTGGAGGGGGGTGATGCAGAAAGACACAGCTGCAGGGATGAATTCATGGTGGATATGCAGAGGCAGATAAATTTGGGTGCTGCTGAAAGTACTGGTCAGGATTTCATGCCTTCAGTTGTTATCCGGGCATCTTAATAGAGGTTTCATTTTCATTTTTATTTCATTTTGCTGCGCACTTGGTTGCTGCTAAATTGTCTGAAAGAGTTTGGAATTGATTTATCCCTGCCGTATAGGGAAGGATATGACACGTCCTCCACCATGTTTCATAGATGACCTTTTATGATTACAAATACGGTTGGTATTCTTACTTTCTCCAAAGTATGTTATCTTTCTTAGTGCTATTGGGTCACTAGCTCTTAATGTATCTACACTTGTACGTATCTACGTTATTTTATCGATATAAACCAGCATTAATGCTTAATGATTATGCTGGTATTGGTCATTACTCAGTTTCTGGACTCGGTGCCCTGTACCCATCGTTCTGGCTCTGAGGTAAAATTCTCGTCACACTCTATTGAGTGCAATGAAGGGAGTCTCTGAACGCTTCGCCAGTTTGAGTTAGCGGTTCGTGCTCGAGCACCCTGCCAGTTTTAGCAGCGCCAGCCGGCGCCGGGCTGTCGTTAAGTTTCTGCTTGGTCTCAACCATTCCGACTCTCATCTCGTGACCGCATTAGCTGCTAGCCAAAGTGACAGTGCACTTCATCTCTAATCTTATTACGCTGACCATATGAGCTCGCTCAGGGCACTGACCGAGTTCACTCTCCTTGTTTCTTATCTTAGCTCTGACAAAGGGAGTGTGAAGGAGGCGTCTTGTTTAATAAATGTTCATAAAGAATTGACACTCTAGTCGGCCAGACAAGAACGATCTTCAGAACTCTTTGCAAATTGTGTCCATTTGATTTTCGCTGAGCTTTTTATTTTAATTGACTTGTTCCTGTTGATGCGATGACTTAGCTGGAGGCAACTATTTTCCTGTTCAATTCTGTTATGAACTCTCTCCTGGTTTGACGACAGCTCCTTGGATCTTAACGTCACCAAAACAAAGGTGCATACAAGCGATCAATAAAGAGTCTGGAAGTGGAGCAGGTCACTCAATACTTCAGGATAATGAGAACTACATGGAAAAAATTGAGAGAGCACTGCAAAATGATCAGGTTTTCCCCATTTGTAGGTTCTGTATGTGCTTGAGTGAAATGCAACCTCATTTTTGTTTTATTCTATAAATCATTGACAAGTTCCAAATACAAATATTTATTTGCAGCTATGACAAGAGCATTTATTTGCTGTAAATAGATGAACTGGTCAAAATAACAAAGAAGAAGCCGTGTTTTCAGGCCTGTATTAATAATACAAATAATCATGCAAAGAAAACAAGTTTAGATTCATTTTTTAACAAAGCAACACTAATGTTTTATCTTATTAGTATTCACAAATTTTGAGAGATGTAGAATGTGGACTTTAATTAAAATTTGGAGTGCTTTCCAGAGTGTATTACAGTGGTGCTTGAAAGTCTGGAACCCTTTCGAATTTTCCACTTTTGCATAAAAAATGACCTAAAAAATCTCAGATTTCACACAGTTCTTAAAAGTAGATAAAGGAACCCAGTTTAATGACACAAAAATATTATACTGGTCATTTATTTATTGAGGGAAAAAATGGTCCAATATTACATATTAGTGAGTGGCAAAAGTATGTGGACCCTTTGCTTTCAGAATCTTGTGTGACCCCCCCCTGTGCAGCAATAACTGTAACTAAACGTTTCCTGTAATGTTGATCAGTCCTGCAACCGGCTTGGAGGGAATTTTAGCCATTTCCTCCGTTAAGAACAGCTTTCAGCTCTGGGATGTGTGGGGTTCCTCACATTAAAATTGCTTCCATTCAGGTCTTTCCACAAACATTCGATTGGATTAAGTAAGACTTTGAATGGCCAGTCCAAAACACTACTTTTAATTTTCTTTAACCATTCTTTGGTAGAACGACCTTGTGTGCTTCAGAAGTCATGTTTCATCACTGATGGAAGCCGTCTGGCAGAGCAGGCAAAAAACCATGATACTACCACCACCATGTTTCAACAGATGGATAAGGGTTCTTATGCTGGAATTTTCCTCTCCAACATAACGCTTTTCTTTAAACCAAAAAGCTCTATTTTGGTCTCATCTGTCCCACAAAACATTCTTCCAATAGCCTTCTAGCTTGTCACGGATTCTTAGGCAAAATGCAGCGAGCAGCAATGTATTTGGAGAGCAGTGGCTTTTTCTCCTGAAATCCTGCCATGCACCCACCATTGTTGTTCAGTGTTTCTTCTGATGGGGGACTCATGAAACATTAGGCATTAGGCCAAATGTGAGAGAGCCTTAAGGCTGCTTCGAAGTACCCTGGGTCCTTGGGACCTCGCCAACTATTACCACTTGCTCTTAGAGTGATCTTTGTGGTACGACCACTCCTGTGGAGGTAACGATGGTCTTGAATTCCGCCATTTGTACACAACTCTGTCTGGATGTGGATTGGGTGGAGTCCAAATCTTTAAAATGTTTGTAACCTTTTCCAGCCTGATGAGCACCAAACAACTCTTGTCTGACTCCCAGAAAATTCCTTATTGTCCATGATAACACTTCCACAAACACGTGTTGTGAAGAGCAGACTTTGATAGTCCCTGTTCTTTAAATAAAACAGGGTGCCCACTCACAAACCTGATTGTCATCCATTGATTGAAAACACCTGAACTGCTATTTAACCTTCAAATTAATGAGGCATTTCCTAGAGGTTAACTACTTTTGCCACTCACTAATTGTATATGGAAAAATCATTTTCCTCCATAAAATAAATGATCACGTATAATATTTTTGTTCATTTGTTTAACTGGGTTCTCGTTATCACTTTAGGACTTGTGTGAATCTGATGATGTTTTAGGTCATACTTATGCAGAAATATAGAAATTCTAAAGGGTTCCAAACAAACTTTTCAAGCAGCACTGTATAAAACAAGGAAGGCCCTATGCTCTTCCTGGAAAGTTAAGAAAGCTTAGGACCTGACCAGAACGTCAAACGATGGTCGATTGTTTATAGATTGAGAGCATTTCCAGATTGTAAATGAAGGGCTGTAAAAAACATAGGAGAGGAAAACAAATCTTTAAAAACCAATATTTTAACCATCAGCAGTGTATACCGTGGGGGTCTAATTGTATGTTGTTTGCAGTTTTTGCACTGTTTCCGGCTTTGCACATGGTTTTAAACTCCAGGTTAGAGACAAAGTTTCTGTTTTACGTAAAGTAGTGCACAATAAAACGTTTCCTGCGATGTATTTTAATCCAGGTGCGCTGTGACAATTGGACAGGGTGTTATGGGTTCGATAATGACGGCCCCAATGTGGGAGGTAAACCAGAGAAGTCCTAACCAAGACGGACCTGATAACGCTGGCGACAATTCATGAATCAAATACTACACGTCTTATCAAAGGTACGGGCACAAGTCTTAATGTCGATGTGCTTACGTCACATCTATTTCAAACTTTTACTCCATGGACTTAGTTCGCTCTTAGATTTATCACTACGCCGCCCAAGGAGGTTGGTCCCTTTTTGAGTCTGGTCATCCCAAGGTTTCTTCCTAGAACTAGGGATTTGTCCTTGCCACTGTCCACCCTAGGCTGCTCAATTTGCGATTGGACGTAGTTATTAGGAGATAATTCTAAACTGTAAAGTTGCCTTTGAGACCAATGCTCCATTGTTAACAAGGAATAAGTAAATTAGACGTGGACTTGGAATTGACTTGACGTTACCCTAAAACATAACCGCTTACAGCGGCTTACGAAACCCTCTGTGGCCTGCAGGTGCGGATCAAAGCACACGAGGATCGACTGGAAGAGGTTGAAGAAGGAGATCGAAACCACCGGGACGTTACCAGCTAAAGAACGGAGCTGATCTATGGGGCCAAACACGCCCTGAGGAATGCGCCCGATGTGTAGGGAGGATTCCAGTGGTCCCAATACAAGGTAGTTAATTAAAACACTCATCGAGTGTTTAAGACCTAACCACAAGGCCCAAGTCGGCTCCCCTCCCTCAGACACGGCCAGTCATTTGCATGAGCATTGAATTGAATTATTACCAAACAGAACAGCTCATTTTTAAGGTGGAATGTTTAGAAAAGTGTTTTTAAATCGTAAACACATTTTTGGCATTATTTACTCCGATCGGTCGCAGCTGTACGTTCCTGATGCAAATACCACGGTACGGTGATTACACGATGATTACGATAATGAGCGAGTTATTTTCGTAGGTGTTCGACGCCCGAGACTGCACGACGGCACACGGCATGTTTAATTACATCTGCAATCACATCAAATACGCCACTAACAAAGGCAACCTCAGGTAAGTGGTGGGGGTGACTGATCCCCCCCCTCCCTCGTTATAATCGATTCCACCTCCGCCTTTCTGTTTCTGCACACAAACTTTTTCTCCCTGCCTTCCCTCGGCGAGTTGTCATGTGTTCCCTTGTACTTGTCACGTCACTTTGTGTATATTTATGCATGTTTGTGTATCTGACTTTGCTTCCTGTGTGTGTGTGTGTGTGTGTGTGGCACCTGCCCCTGCACAGCCAAATTCTAATGCTGCCTCACTACAAAGCTAATCAGACATGACGCCTACCCTGTGTTCAGCTTAATTAGTGTCTCTTATGCACGGACCAGAGGCTGGGAAAGAGTTAGAGAAGGAGATAAGGACAAACGTACGATGGCAGGCACCGAACCTTTTTTATCACCTGCTTTAGAAGTTCCCGTAACAAACCTGAAACCTCGAAACTCTAACAAAATGCAGATTCATAGTGACTACTTTTAGGACTTTTGGTTAAATTCCGATGATGCTTTAGCTCATATGTATGCATTCCAAAAAGGTTTCCAAACTTACAAGCACCACTGTATTCAATCTCACGCATGGTTAAGTGCCGGATAAAAAGATGATGCTTCAGTCGCCATTTGAAAACCTCAAGAGGTGGAGAATATCATTGCACCACCTGACTACCTGTACAGAGAAAACTCAGAAAAGGTTTTACTGAATAGCATGGTGTTTTTAAATGTGGCACTGCCATAGAATGCAGTATTTCTGAAGTGGAAACGTTTAGGGGCAACAACAGCTGATTATCCAACCAAGAGTCTAGTGCTGTGGTGTAAACATAACGTTGGTCTCTGGGGCATCGTTCTGGAGTCAAGTCCTATGGTCTTGCCAATATCAGATAATCCTTGATGCCAGTGTCAAGATTAAAAGCCTGAAGCTGAAAAAGTCTCGATATTACAAGATGCAGGTCGTCTTATCTAATCTTAGACAATCTTTCAATCCATCCATAGTGAGTTAGGGTCTTGTTCATGGACCTAAGAGTGGAGGAGGTGGAAAGATTTGCACTTTGGACCTTCTGGTTCAGTATTTCAGAACACAGAGCAACCTGCAAGGAACAGTGTGAAAAAAGTGGCAAGGTGCCCAAACCTTTGCATAACGTTTGCATAAGACTTTATATTTGGCCTTCCATATCACCCACTTTTATCTTATACAGTGTTTTGGTAATGTTTTATTTTTTGGAGTGCGGTTTGTCTGAAGCGTTTTCACATTAACGCTGAGAGCCTTCTATCTGCAGGTCAGCTATCACCATTTTCCCCCAAAGGACAGATGGGAAACACGATTTCCGGGTGTGGAACAGCCAGCTGATCCGCTACGCTGGCTACAAGCAGCCCGACGGCTCAGTGCTGGGCGACCCGGCCTCCCTGGAGCTCACCGAGGTGAGACTGGCGCAGGAAATTAAATTCTAATAGCTTCAGCCTCAAGAGAGTTCCTGAAAGAGAGGAGTTACCTGTCCATAATAATATCATACTGTCTCGATTGAATAACAATGAAAAATGTGAGGTGAAATACGATTCGACTTCTGTAACTCCTGTGTGTCAGAAGAGACAGCACGCGTCCTGGAACCCCCCGCTGCCGAACTGATTATCTGTGTGTCAGTTTCGCTAATTACGCTGGAAGAAAACCACAGCTTTCAAGGAAAAAACAGTGTTATTTATAGAAGGTTCTGAAATATGGACTAAAGATCTGTCACTCGCTTGGCAGGAAACTTCTTCAACAATAAAGCAATGTTCCAATAATACCTCCCATTTTTATCCGATGCCTCGAAGAGCTCGTCGGGCTCATCTAGGACATCTAGGACGATGAGACCTGACACTGAGCAAAAGAATGTGGTATATATACAGACTATGAGGAGTGAAAAGGCTCAAAAGTGGCTTGGAGGTTATGGAGGACAAAGTAGGCCAAACGCTGCCAATTTAAGCTTCTAAAGAATGTATTTATTACTTTTGTAGTGCAATAACAAGAATAACAGCCATTACCAGAACAATACCCTTAAAGTATTCATTTCGTTAGTTAATTTCTTGACCCTCAACAATTCTGTTCTCTAACACAGGCTAATAGGGCTATATATGGTACGTATCTGTCACGGGATGCCAGGACTTTCAGCTCTGGCGAGCCCGTTAAACTAACAATAAAATTATTAGTGCGTTTAGGACCCAATATGCAGCTAGCTCTGGCAGAGGAAAGGTGAAAAAATGGAAAAGAATGACACCCCCACGTGATCAGTTAGTTGAATCACCTGGAGTGCTACCGGGATTCAAACACGGATTGCTGAAACGCTGGCCGGGAGGCTTAACACAGTGAGCCACTCGGAGGATGACGTCACCTAGCGCTCAGCATCCTGTGAACGTGCGGAGGGTGGAAATGAGAGCGCCTTTTAAAAGGTGCTGAATGGAGGGGGGCGTGGCGCGCCGAAGCACGTTTCTAGTCTCACACAGAAATATAGTGATTTAATCACTCAGAGGAGGCACACGGGCGCTATACGATGCTCAGCGCCACAGAGTGAGTTATAGGAAGCGATAGCGCTGAAACGATCGCTTAAAACGCAGGCAGGATAACAGTTAGCGATCGCGTTGGAGTGATCGCTTAATGCGCAGGCAGGAGGAAAAGGACCGTGAGAAATATCTAATCCTACACTATAATACTAAGCCCTGCCTTACCTCGGGTCTTCAGAATCGCTATGCGGCCGATTCCCTAAACGGAACCGGTCTACTGCTAAGACCTGACTGGTCCAGACCCAGAACTGCCTCGCTAAGACGCCGGAGCGTCTAGTCAGAAAAAGATATCGCCTGTAATGCAAACGCTGGCGCATTTAGCCAGCAAGAGAAGTCAGCCAGTTGTTTAAACCGCCGGAGCGTATAGACAGCCAACAGTAGTCATGTAACGACACTGCCAAGCTCAGGAGAAGGAGTTAAATACCTGGCCTGGCAGGTGTTGCATATCAGTACGATGTGCACACGCGTGTGCACGATCGCACAAAACTGTCAGAAGTCACAGGATGGAACCTAAACCAACGCTGCCCCCTAGCATCAGAAAAGGGTGTGACCCTGACAGCACGAGGAACAACCGCCTCCTCTAGCCTGCCGGACACGCTCAGGATTGAGCATCTGGCTCACCGGGGGGCCGCGAGAAGCAGGGCAAGTCACCACATAGGGACTGAAAGGTGGGGTGAGGCAGGCCAGGTCAAATATAAGGCCTGGCTTAAGGTCAGGGACCAGGCCAATCGGCTCAAGAGCAGAGCTTGGGGAGCGGGTCCGACCGCGGCGCGGGGATGGGAAACACAGTTCAATGTCTAGGTCATAATTGAGACCCAGACGGAACTGGTCCATCAGCTCGGGCTCATAGAGAGCAGTGTGTTCGGCTGCTAGATGAAACTCAGCCATGAAATCCACCACTGCCCTGGGACCGTGACAAATGGTGAAAATGTCGGGTAATTCCGGGGCAAATGTGAGTGGCTGGAGATTTTCAGCATTATGGGAGGTGCTGAAGTACGTCTGGGCCGTCTGGGGGGGCTGGAATGCCACACAGTATCCATGACCTGACCACAGTCATGGAACGGGCCCCCAAAAGCCAACCGGGACCCCCATAAATACTGACGACGTTGTCTGCGGTGAGGGGGGCCTCCATGGGTGGAGGTCCCAGAGCTAGTGCTGGGTCCAGTAATGGTCGTTGCATGCTGTCCCCTGCGCCTCGGTCTAGACTGATTCCTGCGCCGCGATCCTCGGCCCCAATCCCCATGCCACGGTTATTAAGACCGACTCTTGCGCCGCGAATGGTGGTCCTGATCCCCGCACCTTGGTATAGACCGCCTTCAGCGCCACCTAGTGCCGCTGTGGAGCACTCCGTGGTCGTCCCCGTTACTTTCCTGCGGCCACGGGTGCTCCCCTTTGCTCGTCCAGTCAGACAACTCACGCCCACCTTTTTGCCGGCCCTCGCTGGGCCATGTCTCGCCCCTGAGCCTTCGAGCTCCACCACTGAGCCTCCGGGTGTTGCTGCTCTGTCGCCGGCATCATGCTCTGCCTCTGAGGTGCTGGGCTGTGCTTCTGAGCTGCTGGACTCCACCTCTGAGAACCATGGCGTCACTCTTCAGCCACCAGCACTCCGTATGGTCCTCGAGGGTATTAGGCTGGTCTCCAAGCCCATTATGGGCGTTGGACCAGCTATTACCTGCCTTCTCCTCCCCTTCAGCCCCTTTTTCAAGGCCGCTCCAGCCTACTGGCACCTCGCCGGGCCCCACACCCTGTTAGGGATCACTCCTTGGCTGCTATCGGCCAGGAGTCATCCCGGCTTGACGGCGTGAGCTGCAGCAGCGCGATCGCGCTTGTGTCAGTTTTTCCCGGGCTATTAATGGGTAAGATGCGCCACCTACAGTCCTACTTGTATAAACACACCTTATAGGCTCAGTGGCTGCCACTGCCTCGCCCTCGGTCACGTGACTGGCTCCCCCCTCGCTGTGATCGGGTGGATTATTCCCCGATCGCATGTTAGAAGAGGACGTAGAGTGTTTTCACCCGTCCTCATCGTTCACCTTTTTTTTCCCTTTTTTCCTGCAACCGTGCCACGCCTCCGCGGCCACGTTTGTACCGCGGTGGAGCCTCACGTACTCGCAGAAGCTCCGTCCGGGTTGCTGCGCGTTGCGCATGCGCAGACCCAGCGCTTATATTGCGCAACGGAGGCACGTCGTAAGCGTGCTGTGAATTAAAGTATGTCACGCTTACGGTGTGCAGTTTAGTTTATTTAGTTTTATTTATTAATCATATCTTTTATTTAGTTTCTTTAGTTATTTATATCTTTGATTTCATTTGCTTCTATTTATTTATCTCATTTCAGTTATAATTGCCAACTGGAGCTAACTGCATTTGGGTCCCAACCCGTTTATATTTTGTTTTACACGGTTCGTCATTGTTTTTAATATGGCGAACTGTAACAGTATCATGCACAGAATAGTGGTTAGGGGACCATTTTGGACAACACCATTAACTAGTGGAGCCTCATTTGGTCAAGTCATGAAAATGATAGAAGTGTGGTCTCTTTTTGCCTGACAGATCTGTGTACAGCAGGGCTGGAAAGCTCCCAGAGGAAGATTCGACGTCTTACCCCTTCTGCTTCAAGCGAACGGCAACGACCCAGAGCTGTTCGAGATCCCGGATGATCTCATTCTGGAAGTGAACATCACACACCCGAAGTAAGTCAGATACCAATCTAAATGAATTGAAATGCCATCAGAGCCAGAGAAGAAATCCAGAACCAATTTTTAACTATTTGTGTTCCTATTTACACTCCTCCATACAAGAATATAAGAAGAACACCACTCAAGCCATGACTGATCCGATCTGATTGTTACAAAGCATATTCCAGTTGCGTGATGATCTGCACGTACTTGAGAGCTTATTCATCCTCCGCTGGTCTGCAAGCAAATAAATCTCGAGTTTTGGATCTGACCGGCTGGCTGAGTAACAGCATCACGGGAGTCCTGCTGACAACAAGTGGCCTGCATGCATAATACATGGCTGCAGGCCATGCCAGGCCAGAACAAACCTTCTCACAGATCCGAAATGCCAGGCTTCACTGGTTCTCAGAATGCCTTGTGCCGATGTGCTCTGACCGTATGCTGACCCGTGATACTTACATTCCCTGCTCAGCCCTTATAAAACATGGGATTGTGCGTCGTAAATGGAGAGCTAGATTTTTAAATCAGCACCATCTGCGGCCCTGTCAGCTCGCGAGAAGCTTTTGTGGCTCATCAGACGCTCGGCAACAGCCACGGGCCAAATTGGCGACTTGCTGAAACACCTGAGAGTCACGCAGGTGCTGACGGAGAGATAATGAAAGTATTGGCGTGCTGCACTCTGAGTGCATTTAGCAAAGAGCAATTCCTAATTTGTGTGAGATGGAGTGTAAACAATGGGGCGCTTAAATTAAGAGACCTGTTTGGTTCGTTGTGCTCGGATGTACCTCGTACTTGTTTTGGCAAACTCAGGTGTTTTTTATTTGGTAACACATAAGTGGCCTTTTCAGTGTTCTGTGAGCAACGGCATCTAAATTCATTATCTAATTATTGTAAAAACAACCACACAAACTTTCATAGCTCAATGTTATTAGTGTTTCCCTGAGTGGGATGCAGTTACATAGCAACACAGGCAGGGGTCGCTTCTGTAGTACCAGGGTTGATCTCCAAAGTATCAGGGTTGATCACCCTGTCTCACTCAGACACTGTCAATCCTGCATATGATGACCCGACTTGTACTTTACTTTACTGATTTTGCACTTGGAAGAAGTCAATGCAGTGGTTTGTCTTGGGCTTCTTGATCAAGGTCTCAAAAAGGGCACCCAAACAAAGCAGGGCAAAAGCCCTCAGCAAGGACAGAGCTTCAACTACAATGCACAGAAGCGCAGAAATGCTTAGAGAGCAACATAACCTGACCACAGTCCATCATAAAGAAGATGAAACTAATGCCAAGCACTACATATTGTCACTCTGGCACGCCGGCTTAAATGCCAACATTTGCTGGGAGGTGTTTGTAAGAGGCTGGCGGAGAAAGTGATGATTTAACAAGTTTTAAAGTTCTATCCCCCAAAGGTGTTTACAAGCCCCAAAATGTTGTTTCATTCATTACATGATATATATTTATAAGTTTTCCATTCACATCTGGAGAAATATGTCATGCGAAATTACAAGACTTTTGCTTAAGACTAGATTCTACTGAATTGAACTTCGTTTGTCTCCATCTCAAGATTTGAGTGGTTTAAGGACCTGAATCTGAAGTGGTACGGCCTCCCTGCCGTCTCTAACATGCTGCTGGAGATTGGAGGGATTGAGTTTACCGCCTGCCCCTTCAGCGGCTGGTACATGGGGACGGAAATCGGCGTGCGGGACTTCTGTGACAGCTCGCGCTACAACCTCCTGGAGGTACTCAAAATGAATGACCCGGAAAGCGCACACTTACGCACTAATCATCGTCGCAGCGCCTTACGCCGTATTTAAAGTGTTCCCGGTGTTATCTCACCAGGTCGCCATTAGCATGATGGCAGAGCTTCGTTTTCTGTTGTAGGAAGCTATTCGCTGGTTATACTGATTCAGAAATATGGTAATACGAAGCATTGTTATGCATTATTCACACTGCTGATTGAACTGAATTTTAGTCAGAACTGAGCATTGTATTATAACTAAAATCCTCTGTTGATTATTTAATGATATAAAAAGAATCATAACTGCTTGAGGAAACCTCAGGAAGGATTATAAAGGTTGTGAAATTGTTTCAGTTGTGACCATCTTAGCTCATTTTCAACAGAAAGTTTTTAAGCATTGTTACATCTCTGCATTTCAGGTAAGCCAACAGTCTGTTCTTGTTCTTAAGGAGGGACAAACCAGGAATGAAAACCAGGGCATTGTGGTCGTTACCACTAAACTGACACTTTTTCTAATAAGGGTTGTAACAATCAGTTCATGATTACATTTTCTCATGATTAAGACGTTCCTTTTTTATTTCTGAAATCTAAACAATGCAAAACAATGCACATTTTCTTGTATAAGTCTTTAAACAAAAAAACCTTTAGTCTCCTGCAATTAAGAGAAGGAAAAGAAACAGAGGTTTAAAATTGTAAACAAAATGCCCTATTGTAGCTTATTGTAAATAACCAAATGAAAACATTACTTTTATTTCTAAATGATAACAATTCAAACCAACGTGAACGTTTCTTGTATAAAACTTTAAACAAAAATAATCTTTAGTCCGCAGCAATTAAAAAAAATTAGGAGTCTCACCAAGAACGGGATTTGCGCCTGTGAGCACGACTGCACCCTCTAGTGTTCATAAAATGCAGTTGCATTGCATAATCCGATGCACCTCGTCCCATTTTTGCATCGCGATGCATTGTTATCTTAGCTACAGAATCAGACGTGACCCATTATATCAGACAGTTAGGTCGGAATGCGCTTCTGTTTGTACGGGTAAATAAATACCGCCGTGATGACGCATCGCTGCATTTAGGCTCGGCTCTCATTTCCCTGAGCATTATGTGGAGGTGGAAGCGGTGTTATAAAAATCCACTCAGCCTCCACCTGCTTTCACGTCCTTTACCTTTATCTCCAGCTGTGCCATCCAGCACAGATTTATTTTTAATATGAGTTCAAAATCTGTTTGGTTTATCCATTTTAGAGGTAATTATTTTGTAGTTACTATAAATAGCTGATACCCTTTTCTGTAAATGTGCTTAACTCCATCTTTAACAGGAGGTTGCGCTGTTGATGGGATTGGACACCAGGAAGACGTCGTCTTTATGGAAGGACCAGGCTCTGGTGGAGATCAATATCGCCGTCCTGTACAGTTACCAGGTGAGCCGACCGTCTGGATGTCCCGTAGACCTCCTGAATCTTCAGACGGGACATTTAATTAATCCCTCTGCTTACAGATGTCCAAGGTGACCATCGTGGACCATCATTCGGCCACAGAGTCCTTCATGAAGCACATGGAGAATGAATACCGGGTTAGGGGTGGATGCCCGGGTGACTGGGTGTGGATCATTCCTCCCATGTCAGGCAGCATAACGCCCGTCTTCCACCAGGAGATGCTCAACTATCGGCTGACACCCTCGTTTGAGTATCAGGTAAGTGCCTTGAGCTTTTTGAGCCAGTTTGTGCACCCCTGGGTAATGTATGCTTAATAAATCTTCATTAGTATCAGTGAAGGGAAGGTACAAATCTCATGTGCAATTAGCGTAACGGCTGCAGTTGTGCCGTCTTTGAGAAACGACAACGCAAATCAGCTTATCAAGAGCGAAGGTGTTTACTGCGTGTCTGAATTAATATGAGGACAAGGCATGTATAATTTGCATAATTAACGATCGAGTCAAAATAAGAAGACCTTAATCGTGTAAGCATATGCATGTGTATTTTTCTTTATTATTCTTTCCTCTCTTTGCAGGCCGATCCGTGGAACACACACGTATGGAAAGGTGTGAACGGTACACCCACCAAGAAAAGAGCGATTGGTTTTAAAAAGCTCGCTAAGTAAGTTAGATTTTTTTCAAGTTAAAATTAAGAGCTATTCTTTGTTTTTACATTACTGTAGGTCATACAGCTCCAAATACTCATCGCACTCACCTTATGAATATTTTCTGCGTTTTCTTTTGTTATATGTGTGTTATTAAGTTGTGTTGGAAGGCCAGATAGGAAATGAAACAGCGGTATAGCTCAGTCAATCACCCTCAAGGATCTAATCAGCACTTAGTTTATAGGTTGTTGTTTTTTATCTCTGAGTCACTGTAATTGTTTACAGGATGTCAGGAGCAGGATCTCACCGGTGGCATCGGTGTTAAACAAAGGGCTTCCTGCTGACAAGCTGTAGTGTGTAGAATAAAAATGTAGTGTGCCGTGAAAGGAAACGCCTTCATTTTACAATTAGGTTGTCCATGAAATGTGACAAATGCTTTGGGGTGTAGAGGTGTCCTTTGAATAACAAACAGTGCTTTGATTACAGGACTTCAAAACATCAATAATCATATTAAGAATTCAGAATACAGCACTGTGCAAAAGTCTTAGGCCATCATTTGATTAGATATAGCATTGTTTTAGCAATGATATAATGATCATATATAATTATTTATCAGTCTGGTTATTAGAATACAACCAGAAAATACAGGACATTTGTATGCAGTATTTAGTGTGAGCTCCCCTTATACTTGAGCATCAGCAGCATCTGGTAGCTTCTTGACTCTACTACAGTCGAAGGATAGCAGCCAAGAATCCACTTTTTCGGAAGGGGAAAAGGGTGCAAAGGCTAAGACATTCTAAAGCTCTCAAAGATTGGAACGAAGATCAGTGGAAAAGAGCATTATGGAGTATGCAAGTTTTCGGGTCCAATTGTCGACGATATGTTACATATGTTCATTATACCAAATTAAGTACTAAAACAACAAATATAATGATGGCGCTGAAGACTTTTGCACAGCACTGCTGCATGTTAATTCTTTCTATATTCCTATTAATAAATATCTTTGTCTATAACTACTCATGTACATAAACTGTGGAAGCCAAACATCTTGTGCAAACTGCTTCTACTTTTGCATTTTTCTCGTTTTAATAACACGTTTTTCATTACAAAATCATAGAAGTGTGTAAGTTTTTTTTCCGTACTCGAGCTGCATGGACTGATGATCCACGTTATCCAGTCATGATTTTTACAATATTTCAAAGTGTGATGCCACCCCTTAAATGATCGATGAGGTTTAGGTCAGGATGATTTTAAAGCAGTAAAGGCAGGATAAAGTTTGATGAACAGAGCTGTAAGGCTTGGATGAATTGTTTCTGCCCACTTCACTGAAACTGGCTTGTTTTTTATTTCATTTTTTGCTTCTCTGTCTATGTTTAGGGCTGTGAAGTTCTCAGCCAAGCTTATGGGGCAGGCCATGGCTAAACGCGTGAAGGCCACCATCCTGTTCGCCACAGAGACGGGCAAATCGCAGGACTATGCAAAGACCCTATGCGAGATTTTCAAGCATGCTTTTGATGCGAAGGTAATTGTCTAAACACTGTATTGTTGCTGACCATGTGCATCCCTTTCTGTCTTTAATTTACCCTCTATTTGTAGCAGTGCAGCCTGTCACGGAGCTGTTGCACTCTGAACGTAGTCCGATCTGAAGCGAGGATGTGCCTGGATACGATTTAGTTTCTCCAGTCCACTGTCGAGTTAACCTTGCAAATATGCAGAACTCTTTCCGTGTCCGTGTCCGGCCGCTCGGTGGCTGCAGATTGCAGAGCGAGAGATCTGTCTTTGCACTGGCGAGAGTTACCAAAAGCTTGGATGACACAAATGCGTCTTTTGTCACAATCTCTTTTCCTCCTGTGCAGTAAATTGTTCAGGCTGGAGCGTTTACCAAGCCGAGCGGCACGTTGTAGCTTTCAGATCAGATCACCAATCAGCTTGAGCTGAAAAACAAACGTCGTCCTATATCATGGGTGATTTAGTTACTGTTACGTGATGCAGATGAATGACTCGATGCTTAGATCTCCTACTGTTTGTCTGTGCCTCAAAGTCTGGCTCTCTCGCCGTCACGTCTGGAAGACGTTCACCGCGCCACACACGCTGTAAATTGTGTGACAGCACATTAGCACCTCCTTAACGCTCCGAGTGAAGTGTTCATCATTTCTAGTCCTCTCTGAGCCGATCGTCGGCTCCTAATGCTGCTCACTGAATCACAGCTAAATGGATCACGTATTAGCTCGACTCAACAGCCACATTAACCCCGGGCACATTTTTTGCACCGATTTCAAGCCTCTGCTCAAATTGGACTTACATTTACAGCGTTTAGCAAATTCAGAGTGACTGATCAGGGTTAAGTACTCTGGCCAGATGGAGTTTGGATCTGACCTTGCAACCTTCTGATAAGTCCAGAGCATTAACCGCCGGGTCAACGCTGTTCCAAGATCCATTAGGTTTACATAAGTGCTGCCGTAATTGGGCTAAAATAATTTGAGCCAAGCAAGCAGGTCTATCCTGGTTGGGGCTGTGGAGGAGGGTCCAGGGGCATTTCCTGCAGTTATGCTTAGTTTAAGCATAATACTCTGGGAATTTGCTTGAAATTTGAATTTTGGACACAGTCAGACTAATAGAGGATGCACTAGATGATCGTCTGCCCATTTACATGGTGTAAATATATATTTACACACTGTCCACAAATTAACACAGCTATCTTAGCGGTCTTAATGAATTATTTGGGTCAAAATACCACAAGGATCATCTTGCACTTTTAAGTACGTTCAGTTCTGAGAACCTGTTGCTTTAAATGATAATGTGCCACTGCATGATTCATGGTTTGAGTCTCTCAATCATTAAATTATGACAAAAGCTTAATTAATTTGTTGTATTAAGGTCATTTAAATATTCACGTTAAATAATTGTTTGTTTTGTAGACCTAACGCTGATGACTTGACCTCACCGTACGCCCTGAGTGTGAAATGATTCAGTTTTTGTGTCATATTTTAAGGTCGGCTCATAGTTCTTAGGGTTTTAAATCACAGAATCAACTATTCTCAGGCCTGAATCAAAGCGTGAACAACGACTCAAATAAATATAAAAAATGTAGACGTTAATAACATACAGGATAAAGGATGTAGCGTTTACGATGTTCTCAAAATAGTGTAACTGCTGACAAGCTCTTTGATTTAAGAAATATGTTCTCTTATCTTATCTGCTTTAACCACACTTTCAGTTTTTCGCTGATTGTGCAATTTGGGCAAAGTTCCAGATGGTCTAGCCATGCTTTCATGCTGTCAGAACTTAACTGGCTTGTTAATCGTTTATTAAATTTGCAGACTGCATTTAAGTTTGATCAGGGTGTTTGAAATAAACACTGTGATTGTAACCAGACACGTGGAGACGTCGCCTCACACATCCAGAGATTGGTTCATGATCTTTTCTCTCGGCTGATCTTTTGCAGGTCATGTCAATGGAAGAGTATGACGTCGTGCACCTGGAGCATGAGACGCTGGTGTTGGTGGTCACCAGTACGTTTGGTAATGGAGACCCGCCTGAGAACGGGGAGGTGAGTGAATTCAGCAGATGATGTTGGCGATGTTGTTCTGCTTTATTTGCACGTTCCTCTTGTGTTTCTGCACTCCTGATTGCTGGGAATCGCACTCGTTGCGTGCTGTGAAGGTGTTTTTGATTATGTGAATACAAAAGTGTGTAGGATGGATAAGTGACTCTTTGTTTTCCCTCTCTCTCTGTTCTTGGTTGCAGAAATTCGGTGTCGCTCTGATGGAGATGAGACACCCAACCACCAATGCAGAGGACAGAAAGTGAGTTCTTGTTTTACTACATGCCATAATCTTTCCATTCTACTGTGGTGGAAAAAATTTATTTGTCTTTTTCTGTAACACACTTGAATTTTTGTTGAGCATCCAATCGTACCGAATACCTTTATTTGCATCCTCAAAGAAACAAATTTAAAACGACATTTGATGACGTTATGGTGGTCAATGTTATTAATCAAAATTATTTGGCTTTTTCAGAACAGTGTGAATCACATCCCAATTTTTGTCTACAGTGGGGCAAAAAAGTATTTAGTCAGCCACTGATTGTGAAACTTATGCTTAGACAGATGAGAGAGGTCTGTAATTTTCATCATAGGTACACTTCAACTATGAGAGACAAAATGAGAGAAAAAAATCCATGAAATCACATTGTAGGATTTTTCAAGAATTTAATTGTAAATTATGGTGGAAAATTTGGTCAATAACAAAAGTTCAACTCAATACTTTGCAACATAATCTTTGTTGGCAATGACTGAGGTCAAACATTTCCCATAAGTCTTCAACAGGTTGGCACACACTGTAGCTGGTATTTTGGTCCATTCCTCCATGCAGTGATGTTTGGGGCTGTTGCTGGGCAACACGGACTTCACAAATTTTCTATGGGGCTGAGGTCTGGAGACTGGCTAGGCCACTCCACTACCTTGAAATGGTTTTTACGGAGCCACTCCTTCATTGCCCGAGCGGTGTGTTTGGGATCATTGTCATGCTGGAAGACCCAGCCACGTTCCATCTTCAATGCTCTCAGTGATGGAATGAGGTTTTGGCTTAAAATCTCACGATACATGGCCCCGTTCATTCTTCCCTTAACACGGATCAGTCGTCCTGTCCCCTTTGCAGAAAAGCAGCCCCAAAGCATGATGTTTCCACCCCCATGCTTCACAGTAGGTATGGTGTTCTTGGGATGCAACTCAGCATTATTTTTCCTCCAGTTGAGTTTTTCCCAAAAAGTTATATTTTGGTTTCATCTGACCACATGATATTCTCCCAATCCTCTTCTGGATCATCCATATGCTCTCTGGCAAACTTCAGACGGTCCTGGACATGTACTGGCTTAAGCAGGGGGACACGCCTGGCACTGCAGGATCTGAGTCCCTCTCGGCGTAGTGTGTTACCTCTGCAGGTCATTCGTCAGGTCCCTCCGTGTAGTTCTGGGAATTTTGCTCACTGATCTCATGATCATTTTGACCCCACGGGATGAGATCTTGCATGAAGCCCCAGATCGAGGGAGGTTATCAAAATTCTTGTATGTCTTCCATTTTCTTACAATTGCTCCCACAGTTGATTATTTCACACCAACCTGCTTGCATATTGTAGATTCACTCTTCCCAGCCTGCTGCAGGTCTACAATTCTCTTCCTGGTGTCCTTCGACAGCTCTTTGGTCTTGGCCATGGTTGAGTTTGGAGTCTGACTTTTTGAGGCTGTGGACAGGTGTCTTTTATACAGATAATGAGGACCAACAGGTGCCATTAATACAGGTAACGAGTGGAGGACAGAAGAGATTTTTAAAGAAGGTCTGTGAGAGCCAGAAATCTTGCTTGTTTGTGGGTGACCAAATACTTATTTTTTTTCTCATTTTGTCTCTCATAGTTGAAGTGTACCTATGATGAAAATTACAGACCTCTCTCATCTTTCTAAGTAGGAGAATTTGCACAATCAGTGGCTGACTAAATACTTTTTTACCCCACTGTATGTCAGCTTGAATCAGGTTTTGTTACAGCCTTATACACAGGTTTAGGAATTCCAAACCATCCATTATGTTTTTTGCAAGTAAATGTCTAATTAACTACTAATTCATGACAATGACTAATTCATAACTCTTACTGATTTGCATAAGTTAAAGCTTAATGGAAAAAACACACAACAATTAACGTGTGCATCTTTTGCCTTAGACTGTAATGTGTAAATCCTACCAAATTTAAGATTTAGATTTGATTTACATCCAGTCTGTTTACGTTCTTGAAGGAGCTACAAAATTCGCTTCAACAGCGTCTCATCGTACTCGGACACGCGCAAGTCCTCCAGCGATGAACCCGAGCCTAAAGCCCACTTTGAGAGCACAGGACCTCTCGCCAACGTCAGGTACTGGCACAGTCTGGCACTATTTTCCCTTCAATCATTTTTGACTTAAGTGCCGTTGCAGTTTTATTCTCCTTGAATGTTAATAACCCTGGTTTTTGGGGAATGGATTTACAGCTTCCCTGCGTCTTGTGTCTTGCTTCATGCCTGTAAAATCTCTGGCCTTGGCTTGTGGTTACACCCACACTCTGCGTACGTGTTTTAAGTGGGTACGTCGCGGCTTTCTGGCCAGCAAACCTCTACATGCGTTTATACGCTTAAGCTGCTCCTGTAGCTCCACGGTTCCTGGCCTTAGGGTGCCGAACCCGCCCACACTTTCAGCATGTCAGTGGTTTTGTGCCTTTGTGTGTGGCTCTGATAGGTTCTCGGTGTTTGGCCTTGGCTCACGGGCCTACCCACACTTCTGCGCCTTTGCCCACGCCGTGGACACGCTGTTCGAGGAGCTCGGAGGAGAACGCATACTCCGCATGGGCGAGGGAGACGAGCTGTGCGGCCAAGAGGAGGCCTTCAGGACCTGGGCCAAAAAAGTCTTCAAGGTATCAACACACAATTAGACCGCTGTGCCACCTGGGCATCTCTTCCCGCATACATTTTTATATTTATGATACAGCACATGCGTCCCTGTGGATATGTGGATGAATTAGACATGCAGTTCCACTGCTTCGCCGGTGGATCAACAAACCAGTAACATGTTCTATGAATTCCTGGAGCCATCTGCTGTTAGCGCAGTGGAATTGCAGATCAAGGATTACCAAAAGTGTTCTATATGTCTACGTTACTAAGCAAAAGTATTTTTAATCCAAAAGCTCCAGGTGCCAAGCAATAATAATTTGCTTTTCCAGGCTGCGTGTGATGTTTTCTGCGTGGGAGACGACGTGAACATAGAGAAGGCGAACGATTCACTGATTAGTAATGACCGCAGCTGGAAAAAGAGCAAGTTCCGCATGACCTACACAGCCGAAGCGCCATCGCTAACACAAGGTAAGTGTGTGTGTGTGTGTCCTGAAGGTATCGCCGTAGTGAAGACTCGTGTTAATGGACCTGAAGTATCCTGTAAAGTGCTCTCACGTTCTTCCCTCAGCTCTCTACAACATTCACAAGAAGAAGGTTTATGGCGCTAAGTTCCTGATGAGGCAGAACCTCCAGAGCGTCAAGTCCAAGTAAGCAATCTGATTTCGGCTCGATGCATTAACACACCCGGGCTATTCCATCAGGCTGTGCGTCCTGCATGACCTCGTGAGCGTTCAGATCGCCACGCATTAGCAGCACCGAGATGCAGCTCTTTCTAATGCTTACGTATTATGATGTGAGAGCAGAGGCCAGACAGGTAGGCGTTTGGTGAAGCCGGATTTGAACCTCATGCAGGCTGGAAAAGTGCAGAATGGCATCGATAACAACAGTTAGTCAGTCATTTCATTTCATTATATATAAACAAAAGTTTGTGGGTGTATTACGTTCTGTGAAACATTGATCAGAAATACCCATTATTACATAGTAGTTTATATCCTTTGCACCTAGTGTTTTATTTTTAATAATAATGTTAACTAAAAAACAATAAGAAAGCATTTATTACAGTCCTGAACTGTACAGTGCAGCCCTTCTTTTAAATCTTTGGGTCTTTTATAAAAATTGAAACATTTACCAAAAATTAAAATGAAAACAAGAGTGGAACATTACCATGTTTTCTGACTTTCAAGACTGCGCGTCTCTTTTCTGTCAGCAGGTGGCACAAGGGTTTGCTCGTACTAGTTTTCAGTCGTTCAGACTTTTATTAGACGTACATAAGAAAGATTTTTATTTCCCATTATAATTCTTAAGACCTCAGACCTCCCAAGGTTTATTTCTTATCACGTTTAGGGAATTTTCCATGCTGCTGTCAAATGTTTGCAAAGCTGCTTTGAGACAATGCTTTGTTGTAAAAAGTGCTACAAAAATAAATCTGACTTTGATTTTTACTCTCCAAGACACATCTTACCTTCCAAAAACACCACCTATCACTTCCCCATGTCATTGTCCATCCCATAAACAACCATTTTATTTGTTATTTGGTCTCTAACAATTTAGAGACTGTAAGCTACTTTCTAAACAGTAGTAGAAAACAGTAGTAGCACTGCTGCAGATGCCAACAATTTTACTGCTGTATTAAACATATTTGGACAAACAGAGCATCTAGTTGGTGCAGTGATTGTCTTTTGAAAATAAAATTGTAAACAACACAAGAAACCCAGAGTTATGATCTGATTTATATAACTGCATGCGGGTTTAACTTTGTAAGATTAGAGCATTAGAGTAACACAGTTTCAGATGCTGTGTTATGACTAATCAGTGTTTAGTCCCATCGACCATGGCTGAAGGTGTGGTTCCTGCATTGCTTTGAGTGCACTATACGGTTTTGCCACTCGTCCTTGCGCTTCTTTACGTCCCTTAACGATTATCTCAATCTTTTGCAGCCGCTCCACCATATACGTCCAGCTCCACGCCAACAACCACGAAAGTCTGAAGTACCTTCCCGGAGACCATTTGGGCATTTTCGCCGGCAACCACGAGGACCTGGTGATGGCTCTGATGGACAAGCTAGAGGATGCTCCACCTGTCAATCAGATCATCAGAGTGGAGTTTCTGGAGGAGAGGAACACGGCACTGGGTGAGGACGAGGCCCCGTAACGAGGTGCCGGTGGATTCGTGTTTAATCGTTTCCAGATCAGTGGTTCACACCATGTTTTCTCCCTGTCCTCCTCAGGGGTGATCAGCAATTGGACCAATGAGAGTCGGATTCCTCCCTGCACCATCTATCAGGCATTTAAAAATTTTCTGGACATCACGACCCCTCCCAGTCCTCTGCTGCTGCAACAGTTCGCACCTCTGGCCACCAACGAGAAACAGCGCAAGAGACTGGAGGTTCTCAGCAAGGTATGACGTAACACAAACACTCGTCTTGTTAAAGACTTATTGTCCGTCTCTTCATCTGCACGCGGCTGCAAAACTCCGCCGCGCATGACTCTGGCTCTGCTTTTCAAAATTAGAAGCAATTTTCTCAGTCAGATCATTCATTACCCCTCCAACTGTCTCGCTTCCCCTTGCCAATCACTCGGTGTCAATGCCATTTTCTTCTGCCTCAGAAATATTTCCCTCTCACTTCCTCCCACTGTAACACACTTTGCGCTTTGGCGCAACGTTGCTAAAAATGTCTGCCAAAGCCATGAGTCACCCCGTTCTGGTTCAGCTGAATCAAAACGATGGCCTAAGCGATTGGGTGGGAAGAAGAGAACAGTGAGAGAGAGAACGCCTGAATGGAGGACGGGGGGAATGGTGGATGTTTTTCCAGGCTGCAAAGAAGTTCAGGGTCAATATGTGACCCTAGTCTTGTAGGAGCTGGTCTTTAATCCGTCCGGTGCTTGTTGCATTGGCTGTTTGGGTGTAATAGCTTCGTGTAATGTTCTTACAAAGCCTTTGGTCTTTGAGAGTTAATTAACACGCCGATATAATGAGCATAAGGAGAAGCTTTTTGCATTACAGTCATGAACGATGTCCGACAATGCACACGCACCTCGGGACCATAAAGGTTAAACATGTACGTCATTAAGGATGCCTTTTTTATGGCTTGCGAGTTATTCAAACGGACTCCCTTGCCTTCCTTTCAGAGGAATCCCATGAGAGTCGCGTTCCAATTTATATGCATATGAGGTTATTAATACCCATTTACGTGCTAAATCTTGTAAGCCTGTGCACGATGTTATAGTGATGTTTCTAAGACAACATAAGGGTGCGTTTTGATCCCCCAAAACAGTCCTACAGTGTTTGTAATCTCCATAAATCTCTGTAATACGACCTCTTATTTACCACATTATAAACATTAATATAAGCATCTACCATTTACTAGAATTTCAACCTTGCTCATTCTTTTCATGGCTGTGTTTGCATCTGCAGGGTCTGCAGGACTACGAGGAATGGAAGTGGTACAATAACCCCACAATAGTCGAGGTTTTGGAGGAGTTCCCATCCCTGCAAGTGCCCTGCACGCTGCTCCTTACTCAGCTCCCTCTGCTACAGCCACGCTACTATTCCATCAGCTCCTCACCAGACCTCCACCCGGGAGAGATCCACCTGACCGTAGCTGTGGTGTCGTACCGCACCCGGGGTAAAACATTGGTGTTATAAATGTCCTTAAAGATGAACACATGCATGCATTCAAACCCAGCACAGTTCTTCCTTCCTGATATGTTGTGGGGTGAATAGTTTAGAAGTGTGTACCCATTCAAGCTTTAATGCCTTGTGAGGCACTCTACCCCTTAATCATTTATCATTTACCGCATTTAGCAAATGCGGTAAATGATAAATGATTAAGGGGTAGAGTGCCTCACAAGGCATTAAAGCTTGAATGGGTACACACTTCTAAACTAT